>JBCAUA010294379.1:0-14102 GCA_038406235.1 Peronia verruculata | reverse complement strand
CCACCCCTAAATATATATTAATTATTGTGTCATACTTTGCCTATTATCTGGGCAGGAATATCCCCCCTCCCCCCACCGCCGGAGATGCTTTGTCTTTGTGAAGAAAATTGAAGATAATGACGATTTAACAAGTTTATATAATTCAGTATTTAAAGGAATTTAAATAAAAAGGCTTTTCCGTCTTGATTAGTGTTCTCTTTCTTGAAAGATTTCAGTTACTTATTACGGTTGTGTCTAACCTACAGCACGGTATCGTTGTCGTTAGATTGTGTCAACTGTATGAAAACAAAAAACAGACGATAGACATTGCTTATATATACATATATCTTTACTTGAGCAGGCCATTTTTGTGACCAAAAACAGCCGTCCACCACCGGCACTGGCTACGGTGTTAGCTACGGTGTCATCAGCACTCAGCCTATCGCGTTTCTCTGTCCTTTGACAGGGTGAACTTTAGCAGTATGAATAATTAATACTGTCCCACATTTTGGTCACATTATGCCTGTGGATGATCTTTGTTGAGTCCAGGACAGATTGTGCTTATATTCTAAATCGCGTGCAAAAGTTCTATTGAAGCGAGCAGTGTGCACTTAATAGCGATACATTAAGTCTTTCGCTATTTAAACTGTATGTGAATATTCTTCTTCCATTTTAATACGAGGTTTTGAACTACAATGTATTTCTTTTTGGTCCTTGATATCACTTCAGTGGTTGTTTGTTGTAAAAAAATGATTTCTCTCTCTCTCTTTCTCACACACACACTCTCTCTCTCTCACTCTCTCTCTCTCTCTTTCTCTCTTTCGCTTGCTAGTTCGTGGCTTAGTTTAACCAGTGGATTTCTTGATAGAGAAATACACTCTGCACAATGTTTAATTGTTTTTGGAAATTTAATCATATTCATGTTTTTATGTCCTGTCATTTCTTCAGACATATTTTGCACCTGTAATCTCTGTTGCTGGGTGTATACGTGTAGGAATCAACACGGAGCAGTTCGGAGTTAAACAGAGGAATATCGCTCCTCCTAGCACAGATTAAGTGGGCGAATGGGAAGGCGCAGGTGTTGGATAGGAGTGAAAGGAAATCAGGCGAGAGGACGAGCTGCAGAAAGAAACAATTGTTGGAAAAGAAAATGGCATATCGTAATTGCATTAAATTATCTTCTTATTTGCACTTCGGCTGCCAGTTGGTGAAAAGTAACAAGCACGATCGCTATAATGAAATCACATTGTTGTATTATCTATCCTATGGTTCCTATTCTCAGTTGTCTAAGATCAACTATACGTATCATGAATTATGAGGGACAGCAAGTTAGTGAGTATAGAAAAATATAGCGATTTCCGTCAATCTATGAGTATTATATATATATATATATATATATATACATATACATAACGATGAGAATCAAAGATTATAATCAGAGGAAATGTGGTTTAGACATCTCTTTAATAGTTGTGGCTGCTGTGTGCAGTTAATAAAAAGCTAAGTTGTACTGTAGGATAAACTGCTCACAGATAGAGCATGATATTTTGGCATGTTCATCCAACTGTTTTTCATCTACAAAAGCTCAGCCGATCTTTATAATATTTTCAAACATGTTCTGTTTGCCAACCAAGATATTTGCAACATGTATGGCCGACGCAAAGAAACAATGAAACAAGAAAGAAGAAAGTGATAAACATGAGGGGGAAAAAAAATAGCAATAGCGACGGAGGAGAGAAGGGGAGGGGATGCCAACGTGAACTGCCAGCTTCCTGCCAGCTTTTACCTACTTCTATCTCCTTACCAGGTGTTTATCATTCAGATCCAGGGTTACAAACAGATATAATAATATAAAAAGGCCATTCAGTAAGAAAGTACCTCAGACAGAAATACACTGTTATGTTTTACTCCTTCCTTAAAAAAGTGCATGTATTGTTATGACGCAGTAAAAATGAAAGATTGAAAGTACAGGTAATATGGGTTAGGTATCTTCTTAATACTTGTGGTCGGTCCAATTGATATACAAATTATACTAGAAAATTGTCGAAGTAACATAAGCAGTTTTTGTTCGTATTAATAATCATTTTCATAACAGTCTGTTCGTTAATTTTCAAGCAGTATTACAGTGAGAAGAGAGCGAAGCAAAATGAGCAGTATCTCCTTGATCAAAGCTTAATGGTGTGTATAGAACAATAACAAGCAACCAATATTAGACAAATGCAAAATCCAATGAACCAAATTTTTCCAAAAACTTTCCACGAGAAAAATAAAGCCCGTGGCTGGTGGAAAGATCTAAATGAAAGAATTAAAACACCTAGACTTTGTAGTTTTGTTTGACGCTACCAGGGATTCCTAAATCTGATTGTAAAAATTGACATAAAGAGAATGGTATTTATCAAAGGCATGGGGCTTTTTGAGGAAGGAAAGACAGTCTTGTAAATGTTAAGATGTTCCCAAATCTGCATTGTTTCTGGTTCAATTAGAGGTGCACAAAATGAATGGAATACATTACTGATGATAAAGAGACATGCATTCCATTACATGATGTCTGTTCCTTTATTCTACAGTGCATTACAATTAATGTTTGCTATATATAAAGCCTCACTTAGAGATCGCCGTATTGCTTGGAAGTTAAATTTTATTACACGTGCATAACAGTAATCCCTTGAATGTGTACAGATACGATTGCAGCATTTATCCAATAAACAGGATGTGTAGTACAACCAGCAGGAAGCAAAATAATAACAGATTCTGATTCTTTTCTTCTTTTTCGTCACGTAAGGCATGAAGATCTCCTGTCAATTGTCAGACAGAGAAAACTGTAATGGTATGGTCATATCTGAGGCTCGAGATATTGTTTTGCAAAATCGATAATGTAAGGTAGTATGCAAGGAAGAAGAAGAAGACGACGACCAGGAAGACGGAAAAAAAAATCAACGAAACGACAAAATCAAGAAATTGGCCAGCACACTGTCATCTGTGGAAGACCGAAACAAGGGAAGGCTGTCAGGATGTTAGCATGGACGCCCTAACAGCTCCCCCCCCCCCCTTCCGCCCCCGTCTCCTTGTTGAGCTTGATGCAGGAGATCATGTAAATGAAATGAATGGTTACAAAATTTTGGTTTGTTTAGGGACTGAGCGTTGGGTTTCTTTTGCATAGAATGTTGAGGAAGAGTTCTTCAAAGAGAAATCAAGAATAATTATTATAGTACCTATATGCCCCGTTCTGTTTTCATCTGGGAAAAGGAAACAAACAAATAAATAAATAATATTTTTTAGATTATAAGAGAGAGATGGCCGGGGTGGGGGAGGGAGGAGATGTGTATGTGTGTGTGTATGTGTATGTGTGTGTGTGTGGGGGGGAGGGGGTAATCATAATGAGGATAACTATTGCATTTGTCGTTGTTTTTGGTATCCCTATCTCTCATTCGATGACGACAATGACCTCACCATCATCACTATTCTCTCAGTTATTGTGATCATTGCAAGACTGGCATCTAGTACTGCAGTTGAAACAATTTTCTTTCCATACTTTAGAAAGGTACGTTCTATTTTATCACTATTATTTTTAAAAATTCTATTTTATTATTATTATTATTTTATTTATTTTGTTTGTTTGTTTGTGTTTATGCGCTCAGCAATTTTGTTTGATCATTTATCTCCGCCCTTACATTAGGTCATCCATAAATAATTATATGTCGCAAATGCCAAATTCTATCCCCCAAGCAATATAATATGAATAATATTAATAAACTTTCCCAAGGGGGAAGGGATTGATATGGTTGTCATGAAATTTACTCAAGTAAAGACATTTATTCGTTTCTGAATTTGGCCAGACGACGATAGGGCATTCAAATTGATCGAACAGACAGTCTCGCGTGAGTTCTCCTACTGCCGGCGCTTAGCTCTGTAGTTTATTAGATTCAGTCGTGCACTAAGCAGAACACACCACCTCGTAGTACAATAATAATATCATCATACTCACTGACTCTCTCACTGCTACATAGGGGCATCTGCACTCATTATGGTCACTTGGCTAGAGAACAGAGACAAAGAGAGAGAGAGAGAGAGAGAGAAAGAGAGAAGGATCATATAGTCAAAACAAGTAATTTTGTCCTCATTCAGTTATATTATTGGGTGTGTCTCATGTTAGTGCCTCAAACTTTACTAGAAAAATGAACAATGTCGAAGAACTGAAGAAAAGGGGAAGAAGAAGACGGAATAAGAGGAGTGGCTTGTGGTATAACTTACCTCTGGCCCTCAGAAAATGACAGATTTTGGTCCGATCGTTCAAATCAGATTTCATCATCAATTCAACATACAACAACTGGATAATTAATCACAATACAATAACAATAATAGTAACCAAAAGTTTTTGATCAGTACATGTGTCATCACTTTATTCATAATAATATTTAATATCGCCGTTCTACAGATTGTTTCATTTGGTTGATTAGGTTAATTAGACATTACATCTTCAATTTAAATACATTTGTATATAATGATTTTAACAAATGCTATAGCAATAATGATGATACCGATAAAAACAGTAATAAGGAACGACAGAAATTACAATTCCATCAGAAACATTAGTTCTCTGCCCCGATAACAGCAATGGTTTTGATTTACCGAAAGTGCATTACATCTATTTGTTCCACATTTGGAAACAGCTTCATCTCCCTCAAACCAGAATGGAATATTACGTGAAAGGAATGGGTAAAAGGCTGAAAATATTGTCGTACTTTTACACGAAGAGTTAACCTACGATAATATAATGAATCTAGAATGATGTACACATTCTGCCTGTCCTACTATACTGTGCTGCTGAAAATGAAGTATTGTTTAAGATGTGACCATTTGTTAAAACGGTTCTTTTGGAACATTGACAGTTCAGAGTTCATTGTTTGCAAATATAAATCATAAGAATATAACAGTATAGGTTTACAGAAGCCGAAGCATTAATTAATTAGACATATTATTATTGTTGGGAAACAGGTCAAATAGATTTACGTGTCTGCAGTCAGCATTTTCTAATACTTGCCACGGACTTGAGAGGTCATACGAATTCGTCATCCATCGTTTGTCTGAAGCACGACATGCACTGCACGTAAACAATGACAAAGATGGATATCTTGGGAGCCCGGGTGTTGTAATATATACTTGGGGCTTATGCATGTGAGAGTCAGGTTAATTCAATGTGTCACGGCGGAAATGCAGGACAATCACAGATATTGCTTCTTGCCCCAGTGTTGTCGAGGGAGTCTCTTCCTGAAGGTTCTGAATTTTGCAGCAGTGAGCAAGCAGTGTGAGTTATGCCAGAAATCTATTTGCCATTTTCAGTAAGTACATACATCGCTAAAATTCATTGAAAGGACTCGTCTTTGTTATCTTCGCTTCTCTTCCTTTTTTAAATTTCGAAACTGTTCAGTCACTATTCAATGTATTTATACTTTAACCCTGCAACTGTTGTTTTAAACTAAAATAAAGAGCATGCTGTACTGATAGAAAAGTAAGTCCTCAGCACAAGATTCTGAGAGAGAAATTTCTCGTCTCTATCATAAGTTCTTTCTGTATTAAAAACGGCCTCATATGCCGTATTTTCATTCTGCTATTTTGTGTATGTATATATATATAAATATATATATATTTTTTTTTTTTTGGTCAAATTAGTAGTAGTAATAATTCCTCCAGTAGATTTTTTTAACCCTGTCATGACGGTCACAACAAGCAAAAAGTGTCTGCCTCAACAAATGAATGCTTTCAACATAGAAAAGCTAGATATCTTATAATATATCTTTCAGGAAATTGTATTATGGATACAGGTTGTCAAGAACCCATCGTGGGCGGTCGGACATTTTCCTCAGAGATAACATTCTGTACACACCTGTCAAAAAGCATTCACAGAGGAAACAAATATACAAAACAACTTGGCAGAGAAAAATATTAAAAATCTAAATATGAGACGCGACATAAATAAATCAGGCACTCGTCAGATTTTGAGCATATTGGAGTTATAGGTATCACTGTGAAGGCTATTCATTTCTCGTTCAGTGTGTGAAAATAATTTTAAGTATCAGTTGAGTTACTGACACTTAACGACGATGGAAGTGATCTTTACTCCAACTGAATTTAGTGAGAAAATGTCGGATCATTTTTGGAACTCCTTCTTAATTCTTGTTAGGCTATGCCATTAAAATACAATTTTGGGGCTTTTAATCGATCTGTTCTGCAAGTGTGACTCTAAAGCGTATTTTTAGATTGATATAGAAGGGATCTATGAAGGAAAAAAATGTCTTAAAAATTCATTGACTGTTAAAAAGCACATGATTTCTCTTGTCACGTCGGTTTCACGAGTGCCTGATTTCATCGTGTCCCGCCTCTGTTTATTTTAGAGGTTATTTATAATTTGTGAAAGCCAACATGCACTTTAAACTCATAAAAACAACAAAAATACACAAAGAGATAGAATGGTGAGCTCAAACACCGACTGGACTTCATTTGTTGTATTATAATATCTATTGTTATTATTAATTTTCTCTTATCTTTCTTATTAAAACTCTCTTATCTCTCTGTCTTTCTTTCTTTCTTTCTTTCTTTCTTTTTTCTTTCTTTCTTTCTTTCTTTCTTTCTTCCTTTCTTTCTTTCTTTCTTTCTTTCTTTTTTCTTTCTTTCTTTCTTTCTTTCTCTCTTTCTTTCTTTCTTTTCGTATACGCTAACCTATCTTAATACCGGTTCAGTTCTGTCTTGTTTAAAATATGAATATTATGAATACTCTGTCTATTTATTCGAATGTATTTGGTGACCAGTGTAACAACATTAAGTCCACTTAAGATAGAATGGTGAGTTAAATGAATAAGCACATATATAGAGAGAGTATAGACACGAAGATATACTATGTGACACCGTCAATTCTTGAACATTTTAAATTAAGACAAACCTCATATTATAATTAGTGACTATAAAAAGCCAGGGATCTTGCAGATCGCTCAATGATTATGATTCAAGAATACACGTTCGTTTTTCATTTACATTGACTGAGAGACAGGCGTTCTCGTGTCAGGGTTAAGCAAAGTTCTCTGTGGCTCTACTATTGAAACAGAGCTGGCATGGTGAGTCTCTAATTTAGTCAGGAGTTCTGGTGTCTGAATATTTAGATCTACCACAGTTTACCGACCGTAAAGGCTAAAATAAATCAACATATTCGCCTCAAAAGTTCGAAGAAAGTGTAAATATGCTTCCTGTAAAACTGATGCTATCAGGAACAGATTTGGTGCAAGCCATGAGTTTGAACAAATGGCGGATTTCATTTTTTTCCCCTGTCTTTGTCTGCTTCATCTGGAGATACGTGGAAGTAACCCATCTCTTGGTCGTTGAAATTCGCAACTAAAGCAAGGAAACAATCAAAGAACCAGGAATTGCAAACAAAAACAATTCAAACCATAAAACAACAATAACAACAGACAAACAAAAACTGCCTGGAATCTGTCTGGATGCTGTACGAGAAAGGAATAAAAGTAAAATCGGATTTTGCCAAGGACAGGCAGGTGGGGAATGTAGGAAAAGGAAACAATGCTTGCTTCAAATGAAATGGGCAAAGATGTCATGCACCAGAACTTTCCCTAGTGTGGACATTTGTTATATCCCAACTAGGGCAACAAACATTGAAGTACATAAACATGCCTCATTGTCGTTTTCACTAGTAATGTACGTAATTTCAGTTATTACAAATATGTGCAAGACTAGTAGGACTTATGAGAAAAGAAGGCAAGTGAGTTAGCTTGCAATATCCGAGTGACTTTATTAATGTTAACTGCAGAAATCACTGCGACGTGCAAATGTCATGGAACTCACGAAAAAGGAAGAGGACAATACAAAAAAAAAATCCGGTATCTTGCAATGGCGTGCAATGTTTGAATCATATAGTAGAAACCATATAGAAAAGAAAACAAAAGAGTAAGAAAGAGACAGAGGAAGAGAGAGAGGGAGGGAGGGAAGGGAGGTAGAGAGGCAGCGGTGTGTGTGATGCACTCGGGATTCAAGTTATGTACAAATATTTAGGTCTGAAGAACGGCCCTTCCCCAGTCTCTATGGTTACCACTTAACATTACAAAAGCTAGCTCATCGTGAGACGTAAACATTGCCCATCATACCTGAATGTTAAAGAAAAATAGAGTGTTGCAAGGCTTACCTCACTTGATCTCCCTCCGCTTCCCAATCCCACCCCATCTCCAGGGAAAATAAAAGCACAGTTGTCTATGTGGCAAATTTACAGCCCGAGACTTTTACACTGAAAATCTTTCTAAGAGCTGTCGAGTGGTATTTCTGTTAAATTGATTTTGATGTAGTTATAATCTGTCTGTTGCCACATCAACATGCGCGAGTATTTTTATAGGCATCTTCTTAATCTTTTCTCTCAGCTTGTCGTTCTGAAAACCTCTCCTGTGCTCTCGTTCTCTCTCCTTCTCCCTGACATTACAACTAATTTCTTCCCATACCACAGTATTTGTTACGGCTACTGATAGCCAATGATTTCATCTGAATAATTATTTTTGAAGATAATTTCACTTCGATTTAGCACATAGCGTAGTGCCGATGTCTCTGTTATCGGTGAAATGACATTAATGGTTTTCAGTGTCAAAACAGTGAACTAACAACCAGATGATCAAACTTTGAATGAACCGTGTTAGGCACAATGTAGCCGTTTATCGTGCCGATGTGCCGTTAAACCCCAACACAAACTAACAAACAAACCTTGAATGAAGTGACGCCTCAGTTCTCTTGGTAACCGTGTATGTTTAGAAACATGATTCCCTACCAGGGTTAGGGTTTCATTTTCTGCCAGTTTGTATTGGCAACTCTCTAAAGTAACGGTATGTGATCTTTATATTTATTACATTTACCCGACAAAGAATTAGGAGGCTGAAAAATTTGGCCTGTAATTTCACTTTCAATTTTATTAACTTATAACGTTCCTCTGATTGTCGTTTGTTTCTTTCAATGTAGTAAGTTTGCCAGTGGACAGTCAGTCTCATATATTAAGACGGTTTTATTATACATGTGATATTTATTATGTAATCGGTGTAATACATCGTTATTTTCATCATTCTCTCAAAACTATGGCTTGAAAATGAAGAGATTGAACGGACTGAAGAATAGAATAGCCGAATTAACCTGTCCATGATATGGGAAACCAAAACGTAAGATCAAAGAGCTATGTTATTGGTGTCTATAGGACAGAAAACATGTGTACCATTCAGCTGGCACTAAGCACAACCCACGTCATAGACTAATATACGAATTTAAATTATATTACTATGGAGAATGCAAATCATTGTCCCAACACTCCCCCCCCCCCCCCCACCTTCCTCCCCAACTTCCTACCCGGCTGGCCAGCGCCAGTCTGCCTGAGAGCACTTAATGATCATGACGGGGAAACACTATGATTCTATTCTGACTGGTCAGCTCTACAGCTACAGGACTAATCGGCTCAGTGGCGCTCTACTGAGGGGACCACATGACGCCTACTTTATTTAGACAATGGTAAGTGCTCACTAGAATGTACTGGTACCCCCCATCCATTCACCACATGCGACGCATTTGATCAAAAGCCCACTGGGGTTTCACTGACATGCAGGAGTCTACAACCCACTGTGAAAACCACTTATGATATTACTGAATGACCTATTGTGAGTGCTTTTGCTACGGGGAAGCCTGCGATATGGGTCACGTTTTTTCTTGCAAATCGTGCTTTCATTTGCTCATTCTGACAGTATTCGATCTCCAATATTCATACAGTAGCTCCATCTGTGTTCGGTTAATGGGGTTCTAATATTTTGATTTGTCATGATTGCCATTGTCATTATTAGTTTTGGATGCGTTTTTGCCACTTCGGCTCATTGCCTAACAGTTATTAGACTATTCAATCTGAGACTGGAAGAACAACAACTATTATTTAAGGTTGTGGGTGTACATTTGAGCTTGTATTATTAATAGTCATTAAATACTCGATGTGACAGGAGATATTGAATTGAGATGGTGGTATGACAATTATTCTGTGCACTCAGTGTCTGTTGTCAATATTTTTCGCTTTAATAAAGAATTTTATGTTCTCCCTAACCATGTAAAGATCACGAAACGTGTTGTGTGTGTGTACGTGTGTGTTTTATAAGAATGTGTGTGTGTGTATTTGTGTGTTTGTTCATTCTTTCATCGTCAGTATTCATTGTTTACGTTTGGATTTAACTTTTCCTTTCTCCAACACTATAAGGAGACTAGGCTACAATTTTTTGGTGGGGCTTCATGCCAATGAGCTTCCTTGTCGTTTTTTTTTTTTTTATTACTTTTTTTTTTTTCTTTAGCTCAGGATGTAACTTTGTATTCTTAGGCAGATAAAAGTGATGACATTTACACCAGTGACTCATTTAAAACAATCCTGCCATTGCCTGGTGACATTTATAAAGGTGTTTTGTCCTTAGGCGAAGATTGAAATCAAACTCTGCTTCAGTTTTTCTAAGAAGCTCAAAGCTTCCTTGAGGCCTGACTATCATGATCGTTGAATTTTACTAGCCATTGTTTCTCGGCCTTTTTTTGATGCTTGAAAAAGAATGTCAGAACAAACTTAGACATATTTCTGCATTCATCGGGCAAAACAAAATGCTGCGATCTACCATACCATACGAATGTACAGTACTCCCTCATTTGTGGCGGGTGTCAAGTTTCAGGACTGCCCGCCATAAGTCAAAATCCCCGAAGTAGGGATATTATATTTATTTTGTTATTTATATACATTTTAAACCTTTATAAACTTTCCCCATATTGTTATCAACCCTCCTTGTACTGATCTCACGAGGGGAGAATAATGAAAATTTATATATCTTATTTATAATGGCACACCCGCGATGTAGCGGGAAATCCGCAATACAGAAATTCATAAAATAATATACACTATTTAAAAAAAAAATAATAATAAAACGCGATACAGTGAGGTCGCGGAAGATGTACTGCGGTATAGAGCGGGGCAACTGTACATTTTTCTGAGAGTGTGGGTCACAGGGATCCGTAATATCTAAAAGTGGTGGATGTTTCTTTTCTCCCTTCCTCTAAATCAGGTTAGTATTTGCTCTCCAAGGTAGTGGTGGCTCTTAAGTAATTAAATGGCCTTTCCTGCTGGAAGTGGAAGTATCATGTCTATTGCCGACAATTCATGACATCACAGTCTCTGTAGAACAGGTACAGTTTTGACCTTGATTATTGATAATCAAAGACTACTCAATCTAACTGATGACAGTAAAACATTTGTTCTGTTTCGAAAAGATGTTTAATCGATACGTTTGATTCTGAATGAATAATGATCTGTGACTGCTAGCATTAAAATTTATGTTCTTATCTGTGGATCGAACTCCTTGTGGTATTTTTGGGGCTTTCTTTACGGATCGAAGTAAAACGAAAACAAAATATAATATCAAAATGCACTCAATGATGACAGGAAAACAATAACAAGAGCAATAAACAAAGAAATAAATTATCAGATATGATCCTTGCCTATTGTTTCGAAATTAAAGACGTTCATAAAGGGAAGCATTTTTTTTTTTTTCAGGCAAATAGTCTAAACAAAGAAACAAACAATTAACAGAATAAAATAAAATAAAATAAACACAAGAAAATATTAAGATAAAAATGTAGGAAGGTGTATGTTATTATTATTATTATTATTATTATTTGTCCTTTGTTCCGCCTTGGATTGGTGATTTTGTGATTATGAACATGATGCCATCTTCGTTGTTAATGTTATTTTAAGCCAGATGTAAACAGACAACAGGGATCATAAAACTGTGTTGTCACATATTCTTCATTCCCCACTCTTTGAACACCTGGATTCTTCATTCTTCCTCCTTTCATCCTTCGTTTTCTTGTGTTTTCCCCAGCCACTTTTCTCATATGATCCAGCATTTTTTTTTTACTCTTCCTTCTTCCTCCTTTTATTTCTACCTAATTTATTTCTTCTCGTCATTTGGCTTCTTAGTTTTCATTAATGTCGTCCTCGTTCATATAGTGCTTTCCAGTTTCATGCTTTTTGCTGTTGTTATCATCTTGTTCTTGTTACTGTTGCTGCTTTCACCTTATTTCCTTTCTCCGAGTGGTAATTTCCCCTACAGTGATGGAGGCTTTATCAGCTCTGAACATGGAGCTGCCGCCTGCTTAAGAATCAAGGAACCAAGAATTGTAATGTACCTATGCATTAGATCAACATCTCTGAACCTCTAATTTCAGGGAAAAGAGTACGTAAATCCGTTTGACGTTAACATGTCTAACCTCAGGCCTATCAGCTTATCAGCTTTAAACATTACAGCTGCACAAATTTACAGAAAATGTCCTGTCTCTTCATTTCTCCCAGTGATTACTAACTTCACATCTGGCTGTGAGATAAACAGCCAATCGGAAAATGAAGCGCTCATTTCCTTACATTTTTTGCTTTCTTCTTTGGATCACTGCACTCATTTGCCTTTAAAAGTTTTAGAAGCATAGAGTTAGAATAGCAAAGAGGATCCGGCAACTTCAGTCCTTGATAATATAAGAATTGAAAAAACAAAATAAACCTTGGTATCCTCAACACCGTTTGCCAGAAGTTACTGATGTTCTCTTCTCATTCTAGATACCACAGTGGAAAAGATATCCATAGATCCTTTCAAATGAAAAGACAGACTGAGGTATCATATCCTATTATCTGCGCTTTCATCAGAACCGCATTTCATGTTTGGCAAGTTAAGTGTTCACCGTCCATAGATCTGTACCATAAAAATGAATGTGATATCAAGACAGAGATCTTCACAATCTGTAATATTGTTTTCATGGTGAACATATGAGAGTAAATATGACAGAAATACAACAACAACAAAAAAAAAAATTACAAATACTTTAACTTTACTCGGGACAGAAACTGGATGAATTCAGATGTAAAAGCATGTAATAGCAAAGGGATACGCCGAGGCTTGTCTGAAAATGAGGAGTGAAAGTAAAAAAAAAATGTCTATGAACCCATCTGTCGCTACTCAACTGCTTAATGCATCCGTGTCATTTATTTATATATAGTGTAGGTTAAATCTAGTGAACTTCATTCTTCATAATTTTGACAAGGAATTCGTTTCTGCTGCATGAATAGACAAGCGTGTTTTGCTTAAACCAGGAGAGACTGATGATTACAAGAATTGCCAGCCTATTTCTGTACAATAAGGACGAACTGCACAAGGATTTTCCCTCACTTGTTAAAAAATTTTGTGATATTTCTCAGTCTTGATAATAAAACGTTGCAACGAAAGGCAGACCATCCTTTTTCTAAAAAGACTACGAAAAATCAAATTCTCAAAATGAAGATGGCTATGAATTTCCATAGATTTTATTCAGCTTGTGTCTACTTACGAACGTTTTCGATGGAAGACAACAAAAACAACAACAACAATAACAACAACAACAACAACAACAAAAAAAAGAAAACAAGAAACAAAACGTGCCTGTAATGCCAGGCTGACTAGGTCTCTCTATCTATCTGTTCACCATTTTTGTAGAAAAGTCCGAAACGGATAATTTTCTGTTCTATCTGATCCATCTGTAATAGATCTGCACATTAATACAGTTAACGCGATCTTCCGTTGGCCTGCCAGTTCCCTACATTTTGTGTAATGACCTTTTTGGGTTTTTCTTTTTGTTTGTTTGTTTCAGTCAGGTAAATGTATCTATGTACTGCCCTTCGCCTGAGTTAACTAGGAAAAAACGAACATTGGAAGGAAATATTACATGCCAACACTTTTTACTCTGTACTTGCAATACGTATGTGAAAATGAATGGCTAGAAGTAGGCATGAAATGAAAAATATTTTAGTGACGTCATAAATTGTGCAGAATTCTGAGTGGAGAGTGTTTCAGATAAACAAAGCAAAACATTGTTTCTTCCTCTCATTCAATCTGCTCTCTCTCTCTCTCTCTCTCTCTCTCTCTCTCACACACACACACACACACACACACACATTCACACACACACACACATACACATACACACTCATCCAGTCACTCACTCTCTTAATTACTTCCTCTTCCTTGTAAACGAAAAAAATGAACGAAGTGACTATA
>JBCAUA010294159.1:0-19606 GCA_038406235.1 Peronia verruculata | reverse complement strand
CTGTCTGTCTGTCTGTCTGTCTGTCTGTCTGTCTGTCTGTCTGTCTGTCTGTCTGTCTGTCTGTCTGTCTGTCTCTGCCTGCCTGCCTGCCTGTCTGCCTGCCTGCATATCTGTCTACCCACCTCCCTCCCTCCCTCCCTACCTACCTCCCTACCTACCTATCTACCTACCTACCTACCTACCTAGACTGACAGACTTACAGGCAGACAGACTAGACAAACGGACAGACAGTCTGATAGACAGACTGACAGATAGATAGAAGTTAGACAGACAGACAGACAGACAGACAGAAAAACAGATGCCCAGAGGGATAGAACATAACATAAATTATGTACATGTATTTACTGCTTGTAAATGAGTACAAACTGTTATTATACACTGCAATATTCGTCGTTCATTGCTTGTTAAGGAGTCAAAAATGTTTTTAATGTAATATTATTTCCTCTTGTTCTCTTCCTCTGACCCCCCCCCCCCCCATTTTCTCCTCATCTTTTTACGAAAAGTTGTAAGACTAACGAGATTAACCCTCTATAGCCTAAGGTTAGAAATACATTTTGCGCTCCCTACAGAGAATGGCCTACCAATGTATGTTAGATTTCTAAGGTATGGTTATACCTTGAACCGAAAGTGAATTTTTGAAGTACTTGTTACTAGTCTTTGTCAGTTGTGACGTTCACATCTACGTTAGTGGACCAGAAGTGACACATCTTTATACATGTATAAGCTTATTCTTTGGGCTTTGAAGAGTTAAAAGGAAGAGACGATTTCGATTTAAAACAAACATATCTGAACGGGTTGACTCAACTGCAGAAATCAATATAAATCACTACAAACATAAGGATTTCCTTTTAAATGTTTAATCATACACCCTCCCAACTCCCCATTTCTAAATGCTCCCACTCGATTTTCTTCTCAAGAATTACAGTCAATAATCTCACATAGCACTCTTTATCTCTCTGCAAACCCTGTGTACCGAACAACGGCACGAACTGACGGCGGAAATATGAGACGAGCAAAACTTTAAACCAGGCAACGTTAGCAATGCCAGCTGACTCATAAATTGTTTATGCTGTGTGTGTGAGCATAAATTTCATTTACTGCTAACATGCATTTTCATCTCCCCGCCTCCTCCCAACACACACACACACACACGCACGGACGCACGCACACGCACGCACGCACACACACACACGTACACGTACACACGCACGTATACACACACACATACGTTCACACACACACACACGTACACACACACGTACACACGCACACAGACGTACACACACGTACACACACACACACGAACACACATACACGTACACACACATATACACACACACACACGCACGCACACACACACACACTCCCATTCCCTCAAATACGAGCGCATCCTTATAACACATTGTCCACATACAACACACATACAAACACACCTAGATACTCACACTACACACCACACCGTTCGTCCTCTCCCTCTAAGCTGGACCCCCTTTCAGCCCCCCCCCCCCCCCCCCACACACACACACACCTCCTAGGATACTCCCGTCACACACTGCGAAACACGTTATAGATAAGGCTGATGATGACAGAGGTTCTTGGCTAAAACATACATCCTCAATTGGCCGTCGCCTTGCTAAAGTTAAGACGTTGCCTTGCTGGTGACAGCTTATCATTCCGTATATGTGATAAACTAAGCAGCCGGAGGAAACAAGGCCAGATATCTCCCTGTTGGTGGTCCAGATTACTGTGACATTGCCCCCAGAAAGACTGATAGTTTTTGTCTGTGTCATAGTTTTTTTTTTGTTTTTATGGCGTAATGCACATTGCTGTTCTTTCAAGCAACAGGATAGTTTCTTTATGACAAAACTCACCCATTTAGCCAGGCAGAGAAATCAACAAACTGCAATTATCCAAACAGCCAGTTAATCAACCAGTTAATCGAATAACTAATCGACCAACCCACCAACTAACCAATCTACCAACCAAACAACCATCCAGCCAAGCAACCTGCCAACTAATCGCAGACTAACCAATTAAACAATCAACCAACCAATCAACCAACCAACCAGCCAATGAATCAACCAGGAAGTCAGCCAGGAGGTTCACCAAACAATCAGTGTACTAACTAACTGCAACTAGTTAACCGAAACAAACAAACCAACCAACCAACCAATCAACCAACCAACCAACCAACCAACCAACCAACCAACCAACCAACCAACCAATCAACCAACCAACCAACCAACCAACCAACCAACCAACCAACCAACCAACCAACCAACCAACCAACCAACCAACCAATCAACCAACCAATCAACCAACCAACCAACCAACCAATCAACCAAACAACTTACCAACCAACCACTCAACCTACCAACCAACCAGCTTACCAACCAACTAACCAATCAACCGACCAAGCAATCAATCAACTAACCAGCTTACCAACCAACCAACCAAGTAATCAATCAACCAACCAACTTATCAACCAACCAACCAACCAACCAAACCAATTAACAAACAGCCAGCCCACAGACTGACCGCTGTATCTCTACCAGCCAGCCAATCAAGCAGTATGTATTCCACTGTGATCTGGCCTGACGTTCTTTTCATTAGTTAATTTGGTCATTTACGTGTTTTTACTAGTGTAGAGACATCTATAACTAGTTATCAGTGAAATGATAGTAAAAAGAGATAATAACAGTTTATCTCCTTTCTCCCTGGCTTTCCAAAGCAATGCATTCATTAGGTTTAAATCATACTAAACTAAGACTGGGTTTACCATAGTATCTTAGTAGCAGTCACTTATGCTAAGTCAGATAGATGTTACATTTGTCTCACAATCAGAGTATAGTATTTAGGACTGTTTGCTGAGAGAGCACGCTAATGTTACTGAGCCTTTAGAGTAACCCAGTTCAGCCTTAGCTCGACAAATCAACAGTATTAAGCTAATAAAAAAATATATCTTTTTTTGACATGATGCTAGTCAAATAAGCGGGTCGCCATGGCCGTATGGTTCGGTGTCTGCTACTCGGCGAAGTCTCTGGTTCTAGTCTCCGATCCTACCGTCGGGAGATGGAAAGGATTCGAAGATTACAACCTGCATTTTTTTTTTTTCAGTTACTCGATTGTCCCCTATCTTCTTGACTAGGAAAGGCTGACGTCTAGCCATTTCAGATAAGGGTGAATGTATTTTGTAAGTAACGCATGGTAAAGGACTCTAGGTAGCTCAAAATTAGATGAAGAGTAGGCAAGTTCTCTGCTCCCACTTGCAGGCGGTCGAGGCCCGCCCATCGGTGGAGTGTCTCCCATAGAGTGCCATCTTCGACATTCCAGGGGAGACACCTTTTCTCTCTTTCCTTGCTCCTGTCTTCTGTCCCACTTTCCTTCCTTTCTTCTTGACGTGTAAACGTATCTTACCGTGTCTGACACAGTATAGCTGTAATCATGCTGATGGGTCGTCCAACCCCAACACAGACAAACAAACAAGCTACCTCGGGTAAAATTTCCAAATTATAAATTTCTACCCAGAAAATTTAATTTCACAAACAATCAGGGCAGGTACTTTCAGCCAATATAACCTTACTTTCTTAATACTGAAAGTCTATGTACTTAAACAAAACAAAAAAAAAGATTAGTTACATAGAGGGTCGTCGTGACTGGAGAGTTATGTTATGAGGCTGCTCCTCGCAGACCTGAATCCTACCGGGGAATGGGAAAAGCTAGAACCTGTCTGCTTTTTTCAATGATTCTACCGTCCTTTAGCTTCTTTGGTTGGAAGCTGAACGTCTAGTTTTCTCGGATAAGGGTAACTATAACTATGTTTCGGAACTTCCACGTTTACCCTGGAGTTATACACACTGAGGAACGTTTGGCTGTTCAAGATCGGATGAAGAGTATGCGCAGACGGTGCTATCAGACAAAACTCCTCAGTTCCCAGTTTCTATCCACAAAACTCCTACTCACAAAAACTGGGCACGCACTTCAACCCGAGACAATTTGACTCTCTTAGGATTGAAAGGCTCCATACAGAATAAAAATGATAGTCACCAGGTGCATCGTGTTCGTTTGTTTGTTTGTTTGTGTTGGGGTTTAACGACAAATCAGCACGCTTACGGCTGTATTGTGTCAAACACGGTATGATACGTTTACACGTCAAGAGAAAGAGAGGAAAGAAAGCCGGACAGAAGACGAGAGCAAGGAGAGAGAGAGAGAAAGAGAGAAGAGATGCTACTCTGGGAAAAGCGTATCTCTTGTACATCATTCTGTACAATAAATCTGCAACAAAAGTCACAATAGGTTTATAGACTCGAAAACTGCTGAATGGATCCATATGGAATTTGGCACACAACATAGCTGCATATGAATCCGTTTCTATGTGCACAAATTCGAGGGGAAGTTTGTTATCTCTGGCGTTATTCTAAAAATGCGATAATAGTTGAATAATAAACTAGCGAGGGTACTTTACGTTCGATAGTATAACGCGTTCAAAACACGTTTTCTTTGAGTAACATGCAGTTTTATCAACCAAAATATCATATCGAGGTGCGCACGCTTGCCATACACTTTAAGCTAAGTTTAAATAATCTCCCTGGGAGGCCGTGGGTTCTCTTCTAGTGCATGATATAGTTATAATAACTAAGCACCCTGGCCGGTTCGCAGTAAGGTCTAGATATGAACAATGACATTATCTCCTCAGTTACACACTTCCCTATTCTGCAAAAGATATGACCCGTTTCGAGCACTGTTTAATCCCATTTTTAAAACAAACACTGGTGGTATGAATCTTGACAACAGAAGAGTCAACCAAGTCGATAACACACTGGGTGATAAGTGTCAGATTATCTAAGTCATCATCAACTGCTTCTGCTCTTAGGTCACTCAGTTCGTCTTGGACTGATTTTACATATGTGACTGCCAGTGGTGGTTTTCTTTTAGGTTTGCAGGCAAAAAAGAACAAAAGAGTTAACTTGATATATAGTTATTTATCAATTGGAATAGTTTTCGCATGCCCTCCCCCCCCCCTTTCTCCACAAAACTAATGATATCAAACGGCATATCTTTATCAGATTTAAAAAAAAAAAATGTTGAGATGTTAAAAAAAAAAAAAAGCCATCATATGCTAATCTTGCTTAAAATTTTTAATACATGTATCTATTTGTGGATAATAATCTCACAGAACAATCCACATTCAAAGCTCAAATGGAGACTAGTGGTTAGCTAGAAGTTTATAAACAATTATTTTTGCAGTTTATAATAAATGCTATGACCATTATGTACAATACTGTTAAACATCAGATTGAATATGTCTTTCAAATGGGAGATCGCTCAACTCAGTCCTATTAATTCCCTTTACCAGACAAAAGAGGGATAGAACACTTTCGTGCCCTTTACTTGAAACATACAAATATGATGTGAAGAGAATGTTTTCCTCTTGCAGTTATAATTTCATCATTTTTTTTTTTTTTTTGGAGACCAGTCTTTCGAATGACAAGAAGAAAAGATATTAAATTTTTCCTCTTTACACTGTTTGCTAGACACCTCCTTTGTCTGGCAAAGGGAAGTAATAGGGCTGGTCAAAATGATCTCCCCTTACATGTGTCCCTCTTTTAGGTGGGGCAGATAATCGGCGACTCAACATGAACACACACATGCATATATAACAAAAACAGGAAACAAACTGAAGAAACAAAGTACCAAATGTGGATCATCATGTTTTAATCCAGGTAAAACAAGCAGTAGCTGGTATGGGGAAAATGTGGCTGAGGTTTCTATTAGGGTAAACAGGTGATTGCTATGAAACAAGAGTGAAGAATTTTGATAGCAGTTTGATTTTGCACATCATGAAATTTGGCCATTCAAGTTCAAGGAGGTCTCATAATATTGTTAAAAATAGGTACTTTGATGTTATTTTCCTTAAATAACTGTCAAAGTGAAACTTGCACACAACCTATTATTATTGTGAATCCTTACCTCATTGCACCTACATGTATTTGTTCCCAATTTGAGAGAAAACTAGAAAAGATTAAGTTTGAAAACAGTAATGATGTCAAGGCATTAAAAAGTGTGACATTTTTATCATGCCTCACTTTTTGTGACTCTTGGTTCAATGAATGAGATGCTAATGCAGAAAGAATGGATGCTGATAAAATATAAAACTGAGAAAAAGTAGTAAAGATACACTCATTACTTCTTTTGCAAGTCATCTGGGATAAGTATGTTATCACTCTGATATAAAATGGTGATACAGCTATGACGTTGCCATTTCTCTAACACTGTCATTAAGAATGATTTTCTAGTCACCCTTAGATAAGTGTCGACAGAGAACTATACGCAGCTAAAATAAATTTAATTTATCTAGCTCCCTGTAATGATCAAATTCACAAATATAACCAACAGGCAGGCACAAGATAAATTTTCATTCTATGTCATATCCGATGTCCTAATGGAACACAGGCATAGGAAAAAAAAAAAGAAAAAAACTTAGCCTGATTCAAATAACATAGACGATATTATTCTTTGCTATGTTTATTTAAAATATACAAATTGGTGATACATTCCTTTATATCATCAGAATCGTGAGCTCAGTTCTCTGTTGCCCTATCTCCATTTTTTTACATTTTGAGAAAATTGATATGAGTTGTGTTTAGCAACATAAGACTTAGGACAAAATTATTTTCAAAATATACTTGTTTAGGCAAGTGATAGGTGAAATGACTACAGTAGACCTATATGGTAGATTTACCATCCCTTTTTCACAAGACATATGTATCTCCAAATCTCCCAAAATGGAGATTGGACAACAAAGAACAGAGCCCACGAAATGTTATTTTGCTTATTAAGCTGCGGCAGTTGTTTTTTTTTTGTCTGTCTTCTTCTAATGCTATTTATGATATTTTGACTCTTTGTGTGCGAGTGTGAATGTATGAAACACAGTAACTCTGTGCGTGTGAGTTTGAATGTATGAATCACAGTAATTCTGTCATATCAACTATGATTGCAATCTCCTTTTGAGAACAAATGAAATTTATCTTATTTTATTTTTAAAAGTTATTTTCATCTCTTGAATGACAGTCTCACTGAAATATTGACAAGTAGCCATGTGTATTTCAGATACAAACTAAACTCAAGTTTGCCAGTTTAACATTTTCATCTGAACAAATGAGGGATATGCCAAAGAAAGAAAAAAAAAAATGAAACTAGAAAGTGATGAAATTTCAATTTATGTCAGATAAGCATTGACACAAACAGGCTACAAAAACATGACAGTATATTATATTTATGTGCCTTGCACAGCAAGCAAACCTTTATTTGGATATTGCATAGATATTGCATAGATACTGCATAACAGTGGAAAAGCAAAACTGGTAGTTTCACATGTGAATTAACATAATTAAACTGGACCAAAAAAAAAAAAAAGATGTGGTGGGTTCATCGCAAATCTATTTGACAGCAATAAAGAAATACAAGTAGTAAAATAAGATCTCTCTCTAATGATTATTATAAGTATCTAAATTTTTACCTCCATTATTCTTGCTTGAAGGCAAATACCGCGAGCTCACTTCTTTGTGGCTGCCATCTATACTTTTGGGCTACTTGGAGAAATATATGTCATATGAAAGAGCAATGGTAAATCCACCGTATAATGTAATTATTTCATAGACTACTTGCCAAAACAGGTAGATTTTGAGAATCATTTAGAAATCTCCTATGTGCAAAAAAACAGTTGCTAAACATAAAACATCAATTTTATCAAAATGCCAAAAAAATGGAGATAGAGCAACAGAGAACTGAGATCATGACATGCTAAGGTAATTTATGATTTTAATTCCATGCCTTGCCAAAACTAGATTTTTAATATAAATGCTACATTATGTGACACAATTGTATATATGTCATTGAAGATCACAAACCATCTTATCCTGAAATCAAAAATAAAATTAAAAAAAAAAAATGTTAGTTCAAAAACAGAAAAGAGCCCCAAGAAACAAACAAGTCCAAAAAGAATCAATATATTGGAAATGGACATTTTCTTTAGTATCTCTGGCTTATTGTGCCACACACAAATACCATATTCTACCATGAGTATTATCAACATTTTGACATGGCGACACAAAGCATATCAAATGGCAAAACATATCAGGTTTTACAGAAATCTGACTGTCTTTGTGGCGCCATTTCTCACCATCAAAATAACAAGATGCAGCTAAGCTATTTATCGCAAAACCCGTTCCAGTACGGTAAGATATGACTTAGCGTACCCACTACACTGTATCTGCTGTGGCAGTGTGTCACAACCTCATGCAGTGTGACAGTTTGACTGCTCACTCATGACATCTGTATGCATTACTTGTTTGTTTGTTTGTTTGCATATCAGCATGATATCAGCACGGCTGTACTGTGCCAAACATGGTTAAGATACGTCTGTACATCAAAAGGTTGATCAAGTGTATAGAAGAAGAGAGTGGGAGCAAAGGAGAAAGAAGAGATGTCATCCCCTGGAACTGATAGTCAAATTCCCATGTGTCTGTGGAGAGCATCAAAATCAATTACATAGAACAGAATGCTATCATAAAGTACAGTTTTAAGGGAAAGTAAAGTATGCCCTGTTTGATATAATTCACTTTGTTGATTACAGACAAAATGGACACATTTTTGGGCCCAAATTTCATATGAATCTCAAATTTCATGCAATGAAAAGGCAGTCATGGCATAAGAAAGCAAATCAAATGATTTACAGAATGAAACAAAATATTTGTTCATTCATATAAAAAAAAAAAACATAAAATTATATCTAATGAGAAAACCTCCCACTGGAGGTTGAAAAGCAAAATATATACTGATCATATCTAGCTTTGCTTGGTCCTTTTTTAGCAACCGGATAGTATTTGAAAAAAAAAACCAACAACAAAAGGCTCAGAGGTATCACTGGCTTTGAAGCTCTCTCTCTCTCTCTGAAAAAGCTGCTTTGAACAAAGTACCAACTACACCATAGCTAAAAATTTAAAAAAAAAAAAAAAAAGAAGAAGAAGAAGATATAGAAAAAGAAATGAAATGATAAGTTAATACTCAAGAAACCAACATGGACAAACTTTAAGTGAGTCATTTTGAACAAACCGTGCTAATATTTCTGAACAGAAGAACCATCCAAACATTTTAAACTGGGCAAAAATGAAACAAAACTTTGCATAGAATAATTGAATCATGTGTTTACAATATATATGACAATGCAATTAATAGCCAAATATTCATTGAGGAATGATCATAAGGCACAAAGCAGAGCATGGATTGCACCCATCACCTTGATATGAAAGACAGTGGCTTTTATATTGCCAAGCATGCAGCATGATTAATGTCTCACAACCAGTCAAAATGAACCATATGTCAATTTCCTTATGTTATCACAACATGTACAACCTTGTTTCACACATTTTCAAACGGTAAAAAAAAAATAAGATGCAACATGATGAAATCAAGCTCTAGTCAAATTTTGAGCACATGTAGTTATTATTATTATTATGAAGATTATTCACTTCCCTTTCTGTGAGTGGTGTGAAAAAGTTCCACCTCATAAAGAAGTCAAGATATTGGCAATTAAAGATGATGGGGGTGACCTGTTGCTTTAGCTGAATTTAGTGAGAAAAGGGCCGGTAACTTTTTGTTAATCTTTATTAATCCTTATAAAGGCATGCCACTGAATTACACATTTTTGAGTTTTTACTCAGTCTATTTCAGAAATTTTAACTCTGAAATGCATTTTTAGATTGGTATAGAAGGATTCTGTAAAGGAAAAAAAAAAACCTGTAAAGAAAAAAAAAATTGTGCAAAAAATTCTTTCTCTGTTGAAAAACATGTGATTTCTCTGAACTTCTCAGTTTGAAGAGCACCTGATTTCATCATGTCACATCTCAAATGTTGAATTAGCCTGAGTATGGGTGGAAATAGTGCAAACTGATAAGATTGGATGATCCCTCACCACCAGCTAAAAATGAGCTTTAAAAGGAACAATGTAGCACATAAATTTAAATCTTCACCTCGAAATATCCTCACCTTTTATATACCCTGTCAAGGATGAAATTTTTATAACCTGGCAAAGATGAATCAGACCACTTTCATCATATTCAACTCTTAATTTCTCTGTGTGAGCCCAGGGATTTACGACTCATTCTGACTGGTCACGAGACATAATATAACATTGTACTATATAAATTGATATCATGAATATGTCAGATAACAAGGATAAAAAAAAAACAAAAAAACTATTGTCTGGAGAAAGTTCCAGTCATTTCCAGTCATATAAAGTAGAAAGGTAAAGGAGATAAAGAAGTAAAAAAATCTCATTTAAAATTAAGGTGGATAATATTTTTTGTATAATCATGTGATATAAACTTGTCAATTAAGTGTGGTCATGCTGTCAAATTGAAAATATCAAATTGTAATTCAAAAACATGTTCATGTTTCAACATGCTTCACATCATGAAGCTGGAATGAATTTCATTATATAACCTTAACAGTCACAAAGTAAAAAGATTGATTAACTGTAAACACATTCCTTTCCATTTCTCTTCATCCTGCCATCTATTTCTCGTTCTTGTTCTAACAATGTCATCTTTCTAAGCATGTCCTGCCACTGATGAGCATCACATCCTCTCTATTTGTTGGTTTTCGCAAAATGCTACTTTCAATCACTGAGTGACAATAATAACAGTAACAAGAGAATAATTCATACAGCGCCGGTTCCTGCATAGCACAGGTTTAAAGCCGTTTGCAAATCTATTACTATCCTGCCAGGCCTAAAGGTGACACTCACATACAGTTTCCATCCCCTGGGAAGTCTACAAGCTGGCTGTCTGATCGGCACTGGAAATCCTTAACATTCTAACAACTACATTCCCTGTCTATAGCTGGACACACATGTCAGCCAGAGCTAGATCAGAAAAACTGTCTATAAAACTGTCTTTACCAAGCTGAAATAACAATAGTATAGTTAAGAGAAATTCTCTAACTGCCAATGTTGACTGATGAGCAAATAATAGCCAAATATCCACAACTTTCAAGGTTCTATCACCACAACTGTCTTCCTTCCTTAGATATTTTTAAAATTATCTGGGAGTCCAGAAAGTGCTTGAAGATGTTAAGAAGTAAGGTTATAAAAGTATATTTTTTAGTTCATACAAAAAAGCTAGTCCCAAATGTCATCTTTTTCATCAGCATTTTGGCACTGAATTCATCATCAGAAAATTACACAAAACAAACATAATATAGCTCAAATCCATTTTAGTCTGCCTACATTTTCTGACAATTTTTCTAGGTTTGGTGTTTCTGGATCAGTTGCAGATAAAGTTATCTGGGTAACACAATTTAACTCTAACTGCCTGGCTACACTTAACATTAAAAAAAAACAAAACAAGGAATGCTCAAATGAGTGCTAATATTTATATTTTCTGTCGGTAATTCAGGTAGTTCATTTTAAAAACCAAGTTTATTCTGGAATTTTTGATGAAGGATGACTTATCTTTGCACTGTATCTACAAAAAGAAATATTCACTCATAGAGACTTCGACAAAAGTGATGCCTGGTCTATAAAAATAAAGATAAACTATGAAACAAAGAGAGCAAGGTCAGGAAAGGTTATTCTCCTCACTGTAAATTAAATTAAACATTTCCAGCTGGGAAAAGTAAGTCATTTAAAGTTTTACCTGATCAACTTACATGGGAATTGTTTTCTGCTGGCCCAATTACTTACTTATCTTATGTCCTTTTTCTTTTATTTAAATATGTTAATGAAAACTTTTACAAAATTATTAAGTATGACAAAACAAAACTTTCTTGTGATAAGATTTTTTCTCAGAAAGTTTCATGGTGTGAATTTCAAGCAGTAAGCATAAAATTGTGTTTTGTTACTTTTTCCTCAGTCTGACAATCATTTATGTCCACCAGAAAAAAAAATAAAATAGGATTTGTGAAAACCAATTACTAAAAGGAAAATATACAAGAACTAGCCCGTCAGCCATCCTGGGAACCACAAAGGAGCTCAACCACCCATGCTCAAAGCTATTAGGTATTTTTTTCAAAATCACATGACCTAGGAAACATCGCTCACATGTGGCTTTGTTTACATGATGTGACAAGTTTGAGAGCTCATCATTCGTCCAGATTTGTCTGCCATGCGCAGAGCAAGTAAACAAAGCCACATGAGAGCGATGTTCACTAGGTCATGTGATTTTGAAAAAAATACCTAATTACATAGTCGACAGTAGCAAGAGAAAGCTGCCGCTGCTTCATGTGGTTAATAACTTGACTGTATATCTCACAGTCTGGATCTATCCCACATGTATATCAGTGTCATGACTAGACCACTCATTGAACAAAGTATTACTGGGCCACCCATTTCTTACCATGGTATTGACCACATAACCAATTCTGAGAAATTCAAACACATTCAATAATTATATAACATTTGTGACAATTGGTGAGGTAATTTTAATAAATTCCAAAAATTGTGGAGACACAAATATGAACAAAACAAAGAAAAAAAAAACTAAAACAACAACAACAACAAAAAAAAGCATAAGTATCACTGTTATATGAATAAAAGAAAAAAAAAATCACTGTGCAGTAGATTGATATGATTTTTGAAGAGTGCATTGAATTTTTATAGATATTTGTGGAGAAAAAATATTTGCATTTTCTTTGCTTTTGGCTTCTGTATAATCAGAATCTGTACATTTTATACGGTGCTTAAGAAAAGAGAAGAATATATTGAACAGAAAAGGACTCAAATGAAATCATCACTCAAAATGTGGTTTACAAGACTACAGCGGGAATCACACCATACTGATCACATCACTTGTAGGAAATCAATAAGCTCTGCCTTTCCAGATCAGTATACAAATTGGTGTCCATGTGCTTTATCCTCTTTGCCATAAAAAAAATTGTGACAACTGGAAAAATTGTGACATTTTGTATGGCACCTAATGCTGATGACTAAATCTTAACAACAAACAAATTTCTTAAGCAATTTCTAACAAGTTCATAAAAAACTGTTGAAAAAAAAATAAAAGTCTGATTTAAGAACTTAGGTGGGATTACATCTGTGTGTGTGTGTTTGTGTGAAAATTTGCATATATATGTATGTGTCTGTGTGTGTCCATGTGTGTGTTCACTCGCTGCTCCTGATCTGAACACAAGGGCCAGTTTAGCAATGTAAACCTGACATACACCAACCATTCTGCAACTTGACTTAATTGTTGCCATGATCTGTTGCCAGTAGAGGCGTCTTTTCTCCACTTTCGTCCGTGGGTGCTGTGGCTTTTGCAGCCACATTCACAGTTCCATAAGTGTCACCAGATCCATTGACAGTAGGGCTCCCATCTCTGTTATGCACTGATGGGTCTTGAGGAGTTTTCACTGCTTCTTCTTCATCTGCTGAGCCTGATTCTTGATTGCCTTGGTTCTGAACAGAGAAAGACTAAAATCAGTGACAGAAATAAGGAGATTTTGAGGCCACCAAAAGATGCATATAGTCGAGCACAGAAAACTTGAACATGCCGATCTTGAATTCATGGAAATGTTGAATGCCATTATCAGCCCTGGTTAAATTCTTATGATCTCTGTGTATTATTAACATGTATTCTTCAAACTCTCGACACAAATTTCTTGCGCAACTTCATCATCGTCTACCAAATACAAAGCTGCAGAATGTTTAATTATGCATATTTTTTGTCTGGCCTTGCTCAACCCAGGGTGTTGGTGATAAAGGGAAGGCACGTGGGAGTGGTGGGGTAGGCAGTGCATAGCGTAGATCTAAATTTGGGCTTCACTGAGGATGAATCACTGGGAGGGGGTGTTTTGGTAACTAAGTGGGGTAGTGAACTAGCTTACACATGCTGTCTGTATTGCAAGGATTGATGTAGCCTACAGGATACGATGCATGCAAAGCAATATGGCGGGTAACACATGCGAAAGACAAAGGATGATATCATATACATGAACTGTGGGGTGTTTAATTCCAAGAATATTGTCAAGATCAGACCACATATTAGAGTTGTCATGGCAACGTCCCTTTAGCAGTCCTTCTATTCATTTGTAAAAACAGCCGTCATGGAAATCTCAACACATTTTTTGATCCCCAAGAAATTAGTGTTTTATGTGCTTGACAGTAAGTGTGTATATGACCTAAGATTCCAGATTATTTTATCTTTCTATGATACATTTCTGGTGTGCGAAAGATGGTAAACTGGTTGCAAACCTGCTATGTCAAATTGAAGCGTAAAAATGCCATCGAAGAAGTCAAGAAACTTCAAAGATGGAGTGAACAAATTTTGAGAAACCAGTAGTAAAGTCTGGAAAAGAAATCAAAATGACCTCCAAGTTCTGTACAGTTATTAAAAAGAAGTTTGTACCAGAGAACTGACAACAAAGACCTAATCTGCAGCACACACCCATTCTGTCCTTTCCTTACAGACTGTGGCATAGCAACAAAAATGTTTGATTTAACAATTAATTTGGAGCTTTTTTTATTCATCTTCCCTTGAATACACAAGGTAAAATTTAATTTCTGATGATTAAATTAAAAAAAAAAAAAAATGTTTCATCTTTTCTTCTGAAAACTGCTACAATGTTGGTGTTCAGTGGTTAATTTGGGGTTCATTGTTGGCTCTGATTCTAGGCTAAATGCAAATGTGAAAATATCTATTATCCGGAGTCTCTCAAAACAGTTTCATCCTCTTTGCACTAATAGCATATGAGTACTGTGAAAATGATGAACTAGAGTGTTTGATATGCCTAATATATAGTTATGTCGTGTGGTTGATAATACTTTGCACATTACTTTCTAACTAACATCTTAATTAGCAAGACATTTGTCTTATATTGCCACTTGATCATTAAAGGGGTAGTGCAATGTCACTGACAAACTATGCTATTTGTTGTAAAATAATAAACTTCTAGTAGCCAAAATCATGGTACCAGTGTTATCTTTGCGAAAAATCGCCGTTAATGTGTTTATTTTACAAAATAAGATGGCTTGCGGTTCTGCGCTTCTTTTTGCCACCTCTCTACTCCATTAATGTGTCATGTCATAGTCCTCCACTAATCTATGGAGTGTCTATTGTGCTGAGCATACTTATTGTGGCGATAGTTTCAAACTGAGGCGATAAACCTCATGTTCAAGTGACATTGTGAGAAATATCGCAGCACAACGAGGAGCCCCTAAAAATGCCCAATTATCCTGCGACCGACAGTTCTCAGCCAAATACACCATTGTTTACATACTGAATAGGTCCACTCAAGTCTCCTGCTAGTGTGCCTTCCGGAAGCCTCTGACGTCATCCCCGGTTTACGGTCATATATGGGGAATCAAGCGGTCCGATCGATCTCCTCTCTATATCTGTTAAAATCTCAAGTTTAAGAAGCCATCAGCTTCTAATTTGTGTGTCAGTGGGTTTACAAAAACTGTAACATTTCATCTGAGGCAAAAACACAAAGAAACTTGACATAGCGAATTGATGTTGCACTACCCCTTTAGTGACAGGCCTAAATCATCATCTCTTAAACATGAAATAGAAAAACACTGACATCCGTTGGTTTCTTCTGATACTTAAAAAAGTTAAATATGTGGAGTTTTTACCTTTGAAAGCAAATATTTTGCTCTGATGAACAGTCCACAGCATACTATGATCACAAGGCAACCAATGCCAATCAAGACAAACTTGCAAATGTTGCCAATTTTCATAGGTGTGAAGAGCTGATCCTTTAGCATATCTGCATGTTTGTCATCTACCACTGAGCTCTGCAGAGGAAATAAGTATATAAATGCAGTGAGAATATCAAATAGCCCAGCTTTAATATACTAAAGGACATAAGTCATAAAACTTATCGTATCAAAATGAAATGAAAGCATATAAGTCATAAAAATTATCATATCAAAATGGAATGAAAGCATCTCTGAAAATGTCCGGGTGAATAATTCCAGGTACCAAGCAATACTAGAGTCCACTGCTGTGAAAGGAAATATTTTGAAAAAAAAAAATGTAGTAGTCTGTAATTAATTTGTATGAAAGTTTTGAAAAGTAGTTTTTTAAATTCTGAATAAATAATCTTTAGTCAACTGTCCACACCATTTAAACCGACAGACATTTATCTTCACAGTGATGGATATAATATTTAGGATCTGTCAATATTTTGTTGTCAAATAAATGAACTGCGCAACATATAACAAAACTGCTCTAGCATACTTTTTCTGCAGGCTTCATGCTGTTTACAATTCACATTGGTTTCTGTTCACTGCTGTCTTTCTTTCTTTTTTCACTTTTTTCTTTTTTTAAATTTATCTTCCACAAGAAGAGAAAAAAAGTCACCTCATTGAGCCAAACAATGGGAAAATATAGCTCCCGAACATTGTGGGTTTGTCTGAAAAAAAAAACATAAAGAAAATTAATGGAGATACTCGTTATAATCCAGATAGATGCATAACTAAACAGTCTTTAACATTCTTCTGTATGGTGAAACAGTGAAATTATTTGTACACCAATGTTCTGCAACAACAAAAGTAAACTATTTTCAACAGTCAAATAGTCAAATGATTTATAACTGCTTTGTGATCATTTTCTTTTATCTTTCGTGACAAGAATACCCCATGATCTTTCACACAACTTTAAAAAATGATATATATTAAGCTAATGTTGGGACACTTGTGCGGTTACACACCTGATTGCATAAAAATGCACTAAAGTTTTCACTTTTATGATGCCTGTTTCAAATGTTACATCCTGAACTGTCATTATAAAAATAACTCTAAATAAATCTGTGATACAGTTCTACGTACGAGACTCCATCTACTTTCTGTATGAACATGTTAATCTGCAATCTCTTGGCTGCTTGTAGCACCAGGCCTGTCCACTGAAAATATGGAGATGAAATGCATCATTAAAGGCTGTAAAAATGCTGACAAAAATTTGTAGTCTGATACATCTCCCACATTCAGTTACTATCAAATATGAGGAATAATGAAGCTCTACAACAGCTGCTTGACTTAAATACTTTTTAGACAGAATTTTCAACTTACAATGGGAGATCATTTCACAGATTATCTGCCCCTTCCAAAAGAGGGATTCGTGCAAGGAAAGTTCAATTTGACCTTCCTCTTACTTCCTTTTGCCAGATACGAGAGGTGTTGAAGAAACAGTGTAAAGAGGAAAAAAAATTCCTTTAATTCATGTCATTCCAAAGACTGATCACAAAAAAAAAAATTCAAAAAAATCATCACAATAAGAAGCAAACATTCTCTTTACATCATTATTTTTTAAAAATTTTTCATGATCTATGTTTCAAGCTAAGAGAGCAAAGTGATTTTTATCCTCTTTACACCGCTTGTTCAATCCATCTTTTGTCTGGTAAAGGGAAGTAGTAGGAATGAGCACAACGATCTCACATTTCAAAACTGAAAGACTTGATGTCATAATTCAAAAAGAATGTATGTGAACTTCAACTAGTTTTATGTTGCAAAGTCATACCTAAAAAAAAAGAGTTTGAACCTGGTCAATATCTGGTATATGAACTTTTCGTAATTTCTTTTACTATTACGTGGAATTTGATCTTTAATCCACAAGCATATTAGATTTTTCAAAATTTTTCAATCTAGTTGTACGTTTTATATGCTTTCATTATTGCCCCGAGGAAGAGCCGAGCGGGCTCAAAAAGTTGGCTAGTGATATCAGCTTTTTTTATTGACTCATTCAAAATTCTCCATATTGTGTTTCCACTTTTTTGATATAGGCCTATTTGATTGGTTGCTGGTGGCCAGTCATCTTAATTTTAAGATATTTTTTGTAAAATGAACTATCTGCATTATGAAGGTGTGTTTCATTAAAACACTGGAAATAGTTCAGGCAAAAAATTATTTGGTCTCATTTCCTATCATTTCAGAACTTCTGAGAATTGTCTCTCATTGCCAATAACATGAGTTGCACATGTGTCTAATGGATCCCATATTTTTATGCCATTTTCTGTAATTCTCTCCACAGATGAAAAATTTGACATGTGACTCAAATCATCCAACTGTGCAACTTGTTTACTCACTGGCTCAACATCCACTGTTGTATCATGCTCAGCTTTGTTTGGTTGTATGCCATCCACACTGTTGGTGACTTTTGGATCAGCATACAAGAAATGGGGGAATGAGAAGACAATGGGAAGGGGAAAACTGTCAACTGAAATGACAAAGAATTGAAAGTGAATCATTCTATTATTTTTTTTACCATTTTGAAATTCTAATTTTTTCTTTTTTTTTTTTGTTTCAGAGATATCTGATGACAAACAAAGAACAATACTTGACTGAATTATCCTAGTAATGACTGAAAATATGATATGATGATGTTGAGAATGAACCTGCTCTGCAAATATGAATCATTTTCTGCTACTTCACTCAGTAAGAGAAATATCTTATTTCACTGACTACAATCTGAACCACTGGGGTTAGAAAAATTCGTTTATGGCTGATGACCTTTCGAGCCACACTGATTCTAACAAATTTTTAATCTTTGAAATCCTGCGGTCTCAGGGGCAGGACCTAAGAAAAATTAATGGTAGTCAGTGAGTTAAAAATGCAATCGTGATTCTGAAGGGTTTTTCTTTGTAAATAATATTTTGTGTTATGGTTGGGATGGGAAATACATGTGAGCAAGAAAGGAGATCAAAGATATCAGATGTGTACAGAGCACCCAATGATACAATCCATCCATTCTGTGTAATAAACTGCAGTATTTTGGGAGGAGCAAGTGACTACTACTACAGGTATACTGTGAGCAGTTTGGAAACTCATTTCTCTCACCTGCCTTTCAAACTGTAGCAGTATTTGCTGAGACTGTCTTTTTCGGGTGCTACCTGTCTTTATTTTACTTTGCTAAATTCAAAATGTTTAAACTTGAGCAATTCTCCTTTTTAGTAAACTTGCAAGAAATCTCATCATATAAAAACAAATACAGTTGGATCCACTCAAACCGAACTCTGATATCAGGGCCGGGGCTGTAAAGTAATCGATTGATAATCAAGCATTCTGGCAGAGCCTACAGGGTAGGTATAGTTGTACTACATATGTACACGTATTCCGAAGGGTGTAGAGTATGCTGTAATAGAGTGTTGTGTTATGATGTTAGTTCTTGCACCATGACAGGATAGACCAGATTGTGCATTGTGCTATATTTTTTTTTTTTTTTGCTTGCGGTTGAGCTGCTTATATAGACACCCTCACAGATTATGTGATGGCTTCCTTTAACTATTTTCTGAGATAAAATGTATTTAAAGCCCTTTTCAGGGCTAAAACTTACCCAACAGCTCTTTTCAGGACTAAAGCATTAACAGTCCTTTCATGGGTTAAACCCTACTCACCAGCAGTTCTTTTCACAGCTAAAAACTAACACCACTCTACCTCTACTTTACATTACTTTTGCGACAAGGGACTCTCATGGCAATCCATTTAAACGAGAGGGTTTGAATTTAAGATAAAGGCAAAGTTCGGGGGCAAGAGTGTGATTTTTTTATAAAGGGAAATAATCCTGTAATAAACCACTTAAAAATAATGCCTCAGTCATTTGAGAATCTCTCCCCC
>JBCAUA010294048.1:0-19609 GCA_038406235.1 Peronia verruculata | reverse complement strand
AGATAGATAGATAGATAGATAGATAGATAGATAGACAGACAGACAGACAGACAGACAGACAGACAGACAGACAGAGACAGACAGACAGACAGACAGACAAGATAGATAGATAGATAGGGATAGGGAAAGTTCATAGTGGGTTGAGAGGAAATGTAAGGGGATGAAAAAACTCTTTTCACAATTGAACAGTTTTGAGCTGCATAGAGGACGCTAGAGGATACAGAAGAGAGAGAGAGAGGGACAGAGAGAGAGTATCTTACATTATGGGCTGAGAGTGGGAGAGAAAAAAAGAGGGAGAACGCAAAAGGAGGAATAAATGTGGAGAAAGGGTGAGGCAGTAGGAAGGAGGGAGGAGAATAGGGCCACTGAAGGGCCAACCAAGGAGATTGATAGGGACAATTAGCAATATTATTTGAGAGAGGGAATTAAGGGTGGGGAGAGTGGGGACGGGGAGAGAGAGAGAGAGAGAGAGAGAGGAAATATAAAGGAGTGAGATGGAAAATGGGATGTGCTGCAATTGAGAGCGATGCGGAACTGAAGGGCCTCAGAAAGGATGGGGCCGTAAAGAGGTAGCATTCTGAACTGAGAGAATAGGGAGTAGGAGTGGACGGGAGATGAAGTGCAAAAGGGGGGGGGGGGGGAAAACAATAGGACGAGGGATACATAAGGGGCTCAAAAGAAGTGTTAGGTGATTAGAGGTAGATAAATGATTACGCGATATAAATTGGGCTGAGAACAAAAGGAAAAAAAAAAAAAAGGAAACAAAAAAGAAGACAGTGCACACACACACACACACACTCGCACACACACTCGCACACACACACACACACACACATACACACACACACACATACACACACACAAGAATGGGGGTGATGGAGAAGGTGGGAGAGTGACAGGGAACGGGGGGAGGGGGTACATATTGGGCTCAGGTAGAGAGACAGAGAGAGAAAGGAGGAAAAGAGCGAGAGAGGTAAGATAGGGGGATGTTTGAGGCTAAGACGGGGGTGGGGGGGGGGGGAGAGATAGGAAGAAATCGAGAAAAACGAAGGCGGGGAAGAGTGAGGAAGTAGAGAGGGGGATTGTCATCTTATTGGAGAAAGGGAGAAGGAAAATTGGAGAGAGAGAGAGAGAGGGGTTAGATCTTCCTGATACTGGAGAGCAAACAGAGAAACTGAAAAAAAAACAAAAAAACAAGAGAACAGCATCCTCATCGTAAGAGTTAGAGCCCCCATCGTTCGAGAGAGAAAATGGGATCTTCATCACACTGGTAAGACAAAGGGCAAGTCAGGGAGAGAGACTGGGTCCTGGTCATAGGAGAGAGGAGACTTCTTCATGATACTAAGGAAAAGCAGTTGGGTCCTCAACATACGAGAGAGAGAGAGAGAGAGACAGAGACAGAGAGAGACAGAGAGAGAGACTGAGAGAGAAAATGGGATCGTCATAACACTGGTAAGAGAAAGAGGAGGGGGGGGAGAGATTGGGCCCTCGTCATACGAGAAAGACGGAGAGAGAGAGAGGAGATGGGGAAGAAGACAGGGTCACGGAGACATAACCAGGCCCATGTAAGATGGAATGAAGAAGAGGATGATAGGGAGAGAGATAATGGGAACAGAGAGAACAAGCAGGCCAGAGAGGACAGGGGTAGAGGCAGTAGCTGAATGTCAGGTGAACGAGATATAGAGAGACAGATGGAGAGAGAGAGAGAGAGAGGATCTGGATAAGGAAAAATCGTATAAAAAATAGACAGACAGTCGAAGGGAGAGAGAGAGAGAGATAGAGAGTGATACACTACACACACACACACACACAAACACACACACACATACAATATCGTTGAAAAACAATACAAAGTGCAGACTGGAAAAAAAAAAGCGTCAGCAACCTAATGACAAGAGACAAGACAATTACCAGTTGAACGATTGCAAAGACGACACTGGCCGGTTACGTGGCTGGCTAACTGCCTGGCTGGGTTGGGCCGCAGTCTCTCTGCTATGCCCTGCCCACAGGTCGTGCAAAATCATAGCCCTATGCAGGACAAACCTAGCCTTAAGAGCAGAAGTAAACTGAGACAATGGAAGCCGCGGAGACAGGAGTGTGGGACTGTGCTACAACACTTAAGTATACGTAGGAAAAGACTGATCTAATTTATTGCTATATCAAAGGCAAAACTAAAAAAAAAAAAAAAACATAATAAAGCTGTCTTATAGTGTAGTGTGCGGCAGATACCAGAGGGGAAATAACTTCGTGAAAAGGGCATGGCATTCCCGCAACATGACAAACGTTTCAACTGTCTGCTTGGCAATAATGTCAGCGGCGACGCTAATAATAGAAAATAGTAAGTATATCGCTAATCCCCGCACAGAGCAGGCTATAACTAAGCGCTTAACTATCGAGTGTCCCCACCCATAGATTCTGAGATATTTCCATTCATTTCATCACGTGGGTTTCAGACCTATGATTCGGGATAACGATGCTAAATTCTATCTTAAGAAAGTAAGTGATTTTAAATGTCTGATTTCGAGAAACTAAAAATTATGACATTGTCTCCAAAAGAGACGTCTGATCTTTTTGTACAGAAAAAAAATAATAAAAATGATTCGGCTTCCTTTGGTCAGTGTTGAGTAGTTTCAGGACAGAATTTGTATTTGGCATCTGGCTTAGCTGCAGACTTCATATTTATTCATCCATCTCTGCTTAACCATATTGTGTAATTGACTGATATGTTGAACAGATGACAGTTTGTTTTCGAATTCCCGAAGACTTCTCAGTTGTCATTGTTTGCAAACATCTAGCCATGGAATGTAACTATGCCTTACAACTCTAGGCTCTGTCAGTTAGGCATGTCATGGCAGGCAAATGTCAACCAAATGGACTGCCAATTCACTATATAATAATTACTTCATGTATTTGTTTATTGTCACGGAAATGTTAGAATGCCGCCTTCCATACCGTCAAACAAAATAAACACCTCTGCTGAGAATAAAAATGCATGTCATATCAACAGAACGAGATCTAACAAATATGAGCGACTCATCATTACAGTATTATTTTTTCAAAGTCATCTTGACCCAGCTGTGCTTACGCTCATCCTCAATTTCATCACCTTTATCTCAACATTGTGGTTTGGCTTTTGGCTTTGTCACTTTTTTTTATCTCTGTGAACCACTCGTATGATAACGAAGCTTAGACTGGCGTGTTCTGCTTGTTAATGCTCTTTCCACAGCTGCTTCTGGCCACAAATTCCATCTCATTTTGAAAAATAACATGGCCTATATCACGTATAGCTGTAGATAGATGCTAATTTTTCATCACAAAATTAAATTAGGATTTTTCGTTAAAGCCATGATGAGCAAAAAAAATATATTATGAAAAGTGCCATGGATACAGAGTGCACACAGAAAGAAAATGTAAAGACTTTAAAAAAGAAATATAAGCCTTTGAAAGTTCGAAACGTAGCTACAAAGGCATATTCGAATGTCCGCCTTCAATTTCCCGCACTCTTTCACTGAAAGGTTCTCTGCTGCATGTTCAGTCTGTAATTTCATTTCAGAACGATTTCCTCACATAATATAGGCCCGCCTCCAGTTGCGTCAGCCATGTGGAAGATCTATCTTTGTCCTGTAGCTACATCTCTCCGAGACTCCCCGTCTTGTCATATGCAATCTCAAAGTGTCTGGCCCATGTTAATGATTTTCCATTTTCAGATTGCCTTTATTTCCTCTCTTAAAAAAAAAAAAAAGCCCAATTGTCCGCCTGCCCAGATCGATAAGTTCTCCGAAATTTCCAGCACCAGCACAATCTCACAATGTGTGAGCACTCCCTTGGCACGTGCGAGTTAGAGTATTTTAAGAAGGAGAGAAGGGAGGAGAGGAGAAAGAGAAAAAGAAATAAAAGAAAAAGAAGATGATGAAGATGAAGTAGAAGAAGACGAAATAGGAGAAAACCAGCAACTACAAAAACAGCAGCAAACCACTGCACTAACGACAACTATAAGAACAAGTACACCCATAAGACTCCCGCGGATAATAAGAAATAATTTGGACCGTATGAGAATACAGACCAGTTCACTGCGACAATAAAAAAACATATATATATATAACAAAACAATACAATATCAGTTTTACCAGTTTGAGAAAGTGCAAGGGAAGCTGCATTTTTAGAGGCATTCCCTTTCTTTATCATGCATCTAAAAAGTTCATTCTAAAAAAAAAAAAAATGTTTTGTGAAATGGATGTTTGTGAGTGTGAGTACATGTTAATGTAGGGCATCGCATGATTGACGTAATAGTCGAAGAAGAAACATCGAACACTTACTCCTGTAGTCAACAGTTTTTATTTTCTCTCTCTCTCTCTCTCTTTCTGTCTTTGGGAAAGTGGGGGGGGGGGGGGGGATACTGGAGTTTTAACATTTCTGAGATAAAAATAAGTTGAATGGGAATATTTTTCAGTTTCGTTAAGAGTGGTAATGGTTGAAATCGACTGCGAGAGGCAAACCACGAGCAGTGCATCTTTAAATGCAGACGATGTAAAATCAAGTAAATTGGCTTTTCAGCCACAGCGGGCGCTAAGTTGTGTTGCAACGCAAAATATCAAGTGTGGCTGAAGCAGACTCTGATTTTTCACTCCTTCGTATTCTCGTCACGTCGTAAAATGTCCAGTAATGTCATTTTCTACGCTGTTTCACTAATGTCAGAGCTCCGAGGGATGGAAGGGAAGGAAAGCAAGGGGGATAAGAATCATGACATTTTCTTAGATGGAACCGCAGGGCAGTGGCCGCCCTTTAGCGCTGTTACTAAGCCGCCATTTTGGCGTTGCCATGTACGCCAGACGAGATGACAAGAACCCATGATTTTCATCCAGATTCAAGTGGTCCGTCATCAGCTCCTTAGTGTCAGACTTATCAGGCAAAACAAGGGCGTCCCGATCCTGTTCATCTTCACGGCGTCAGGCATTGGCTCTGTCTTCTGTCGTAAGCTCATTGCTTTCTTGGATGTTGGTAATTTTCTTTTGCTGCTGTTGTCGGGAATACCAGAGGTGAAGTGATAGACGCCAGAAGAGACAAATGGCTGAGTGAGGAAGGGCAGGGAACTAGACTAGTCTGAGACTGCTTATTTGGGTGATTGCTCTGCGTCTCACAGGCGCAGACACACTGCTGGACGATGAGAATAGAAGACGGTAATGATGTTAAAAAAGAGAGTGATATATTATAAACATGACAGATAGACAGTCACGCCCAAAGACAGTCTATTCGACAATTTAAAAAAAAATGGACAGACAGACAGACAAACAAACAAACACACATATAAACGACTTAGCGGGAATGCAGACAGACATATCCGGATAAGCTGAAGGTTCTATATACACATTAGGACACCCTCATTGTTCTGATCTAGCAAATCTTCCTACAACTTACCCATCCGTTGGTTGTGAACCTCACTGCGTAACAGACACTGCGGCCAGGAAACATCCCTTCACTACATAAAGCAATATGCATTTTTTTTTTCAGACTAGCACCATCAACTGTCTCTGTCTCTTTCTCTCAACTTCCATGCTTGCTCCCAGAAGTTTGCCTGTGTTTCCCAGCAAAATTCAAGACAACTGCCTTTACACACTACAGCTGATGCTAATAAATCCCTCTGCCCCAACTGTGACACGCCCTTCATTTCTAGTCATGCCTATTATTCCCGTCTGCACTGACACACGGTTGCATGGGATGTCGTATAGCTAAGTCACGATATAAAACGATTTCATTTTTACTACAAGTTTTATTGCTCCATTTCCCCCCAAGCTGAGGACCCTCTGACCCTCTCACTGTTTAACTGCAACCATGGTAAACACATAAATCTTTTTTTTTTTTTTTTTCAATTATTAACGTGTGGTAGATAAAACAGCCCTATGGACTGATCAGTATCGTTACGAGATAACCACCAGAAAGGAGGTTGAAAGACGTATATAAAATGAACGAAGTGTCAGTATCGTTAAGACCCTCATCAGTTCGGCTGTAAGATAACCCTACTCTATCAAACCAACCGTATGCTGTTTCATAGTATATATTTCGCCATTGACTGACAACCTATTGATTGACATTATCTCATTGCTGTAGAAAAAAAAAAAAAAGGAGGTACCGGTACCTTTGCCACGACCCAAATTTTCAGTACAGTCCTACAAAGATGGAGCAAGTTGTCAAGGCAAGCGTCCTCAATGTATCCTGTGATCCGAGTAGCTACAGAAAACGTAATTGGTGATGGATCATTTTTTTTTTTTTCTCATATTTGAAGGCTATCATAGCAAACCATGCCAAGTAAATAGTCTTTATTGAAAATTTGACATCTAAAACATATCACTCTCCAGACAACGTCATACGGTACGTGTCTTACGTTTTCTGTTGTGTTAAGATCCGATCTACTTCTTACGAATAATGTCCAGTACGAGGCCAGGCCACATTTTTTTTTAAACTGCTGTTGGTCAAATATTGGCAATAGAAATAATAATAATAATAATAATAAAATGAAAGCCAAATTCTAAAGAGTAGCATGTAGTAATATAGCTGTATACCTATTGCAGCCACAAGTATTTCCAGTTGAAACTTTGGACAAAACTATCAAATAAGAGGATAAGTCTAAATCAGACAAAATAAGAAGGAAGCAGCTCCTGCCACCCACATAAAATAGGCTTGGCGTGTGGGATGGGTAAAATTAAATTAAGTGTATGCATATTTACTTATGTGTCTTGCATAGTTTGGGAGTAAACGAAATGTTTTTTGTGCATAGGAACTTTAGAATGAATTGGATTATCAAGCTGAGAACCTGACCGGCGACTCTCTGCAAACAACGCCCCTGTTCAAACTCAACAAACTCACAAAGTCAGGTAAGGCAAGAATATTGCACATTTCAGATCTAAATCCACTACCCTTGTGGCTTTTGCATCTAGAGGTAGAACTGCAAAGGTTATCCACACTGCTGGTAGTGAAACAGGTATTTCAATGACAATCATGTTTCATTTTTCTCTTTTTTTGTTTGTTTGTTTGTTTGTTGTTAATTTTTAATAGGAATTTGTCCCCATTGCTACACTTTTGCCATTTTTTGCTTACATTCATAATATCCCATTTGCAGAGATTAATGTGAAAATAGTTTTTAAAAAATCAATTTTGAGACTTTTAATATCTAAGATTGCCGAGATATCCAGATCTGAGATATAGAGATTTGAGGTTTCCAGATCTCAAGATGTGAGATATCAAATTTTATATTTTGAGTATTAAAAAAATTTCAAGATCTGAGATTTCGAGAAGTGCAGTTTCCAGGTATCCCAATCTGACCGTGTGTCCTCCTATGCTAACTGATATTCAGACGCTGTTAACTGTTAACATTATGTTACGCCTTCCTGCCGGCTGCCGGACGGGTACGAATATCTCGTACCAAAGGCTTGTCAACCTCACGGCCAGCATCATGAGCTTTTCCAGGCAGTCCGACCCAGACACCATCCTCACTATCCCATTATTGTTCTCCCCTTACAGCGCTAATGCTCACCCAGACAACAAATCGATGAAACTTCTTCGTGAGATCGGAAGTGGGGGGAGGGAGGGAGAGGAGGAGGACAGACAGGGGGAGGGGACAAACCTGCCAAATTATTGACATCCATGACAGCACTATCCCACCCCCCTCCCACCCCCCCCCCCTTACCCTTCACCCCTTCCGATCTCCTTAGCCACCAAATTTCTTTCTCCAAGCTATTTAAGTGATAACATTAATGTCTAGCTCGCCAGTTATAGCTATGGGCGTTACGTTCTGCATATCGTGCCAAAACTTCACACTGTTCACGATGATCTCCTACTGGTTTGTCTTCCTACTAATAATTTTGGATGTAGATATACTGTGGCCTTCAACAAAATCTTTCCTATCTTGGTTTCTTGGTTTTCCTATTCTATAATTATTGTCCATCCTCACATTACTTAAGGTGCAATTTCACATCACTAACTGTCGATTACAATATAATATAATATCTTATAAAGCTTTGATATACATCCTACCAACGTGTATATGATTCCACTCCACTCTATAGAACTGTACCAAGGCTTCAAAGGAGACAACGCTACACACTGGGTTAAACCTAAAAGTGCCAAAAGAAATACTGCAGGCGTACCAAAATTTGGAGGGGGGGGGGATGTTTCAGAATAACAGTTAATGCCTAAAGACAATGGAAGTTCGGTACTATTTAACTGTGTAAGTATGTCATATCGAGAGTGGGATTAAGTGGCAAAGAATGGTAAACAAGACTTTAGCCAGATGGATTCCTCGACAATTCTAGGGTTCAGAACACAGAACAACAAATCAGATCTATGTCAATGAACCTTTGACGTTAACAGGTTCCTACAAGCCCTCTCCGGTGTCGACATCTAGGCGAGCTGAGGTTTATTTATGATCCAAAAACAGGCCATCGCTTTTTTTTCCCCCGTCGAACCGGTTTGTAAACAGGTATATGTATGAACATGATCAGCATTAAATTTATGGGTTGGGGCATCCAAAAATAAGACACACTGTTGGAAATTAGGGCACAAAATATGTGGAGTTAATTAAGACATAGATAATGTGAGCATGATTATTTTCCCATGACGCTAACTAAACTTCTTCACAATGGTTATTGGAAGAGTCCTGCATCATCTAGTACCCCCCCCCCTCCCCTTCTTTTAAAAATTTGAATAATAAAAAAATTTAAAAAAAAAAAACAGATGTTTTTCTTCAAACAGGAGTTAACACGACAAAAGCGTTCTGTCAGAACATGTTGGAAGACGCCAAAATAAAACAGGACTTTGTCCTGCTGTACAGAACAAAGTATAGGTCTATTAAAAAAAAACTTACCAGAACAAACACGCCGATGCTATTAACGTTTCACTAAATGAGAAGTTTATCCTCTAACTTACGATTTATTTCCTCGTTTTACTGTAGACTATATATGGCTGTCCTAAATTTGCTTGAATGACTCTAAAATTAGCTGCTCTTTCCAACATCGAACACATTCTAAATTGATAAAGCATCTAAATGAACCTCCGCTATCAGGTTAATGGTGAAATCGACAGACATACAACCAACGTTAACAATTGTCCTTACTTCTTTTTCATAGTTAAGACAACATTCATACAAGATCCAAGAACTTGAACACACAGGCACGCACTCTCATGCACACACGCACACAGGTGGGATGTCGCCAATATGAATAGGCATTATATCGACCTACATCAAAAACTGTTCACGTGGTGACATTGGCACTAGAATAATAAAACGTCTATCAATCATCTAGTCAGGATGTAGATTTGCACTATTAAAAAAAAATAATAATAAAAGGAGGAGATTTCAGGGGAATGGAGGGGGAGGAGGAGAGGTGTGAAAAAAATGACATTCACTGATCGAGAAATATTTTTCCCTTTTACTTCTTTAAAAAATATTTTCTTTTAACTCTATTATATATCATCAGTTCTTTTGTCATTCAATAAATATCAAGAAAATTAAAATTTTGCTATGTGACTGAAAAAAAAAAAAAAACTGCAGCATGTTTTGCATTTATTTTGCAGAAGCAAGACGAAGTATGAAATAAAGAGGCAAAAATTAACCATGAACATTATTTAGGTCACCATACAACACTGTGAAACACGTCAGACTTGCGCTGACCAAGTGAGGGACTGTGTTAAGATTGTCTATGACTATCTCTGCTATTCTGGAGACAGGGGCATTAATACGTTTTCGCTACCATAAATCAACAAGTACTTCAAACGCTCTCAGTTTAACAACCAAGCAACACTTTCCGCAAAGGGGATCTGACAGCAGATGGCTTGATTTCGCTGGAATGATATACTGAGCTGGCGGACCATTCTGATCTCCATTTCACCACCACCCTTGTGTGAGGGTCCGCGCAAACAATGCCGCCCACGCCACACATACAATCTACGGTGTAGACATCAAACTGGAATACAAAACCTCTTGAAGAAAATAGATTTATTTAGTCGGGTCGGGTTAAAGTTGACTTTTAGGGAGGTGGGTGGGAAATTGTTGACTGCAAACAAGATTGACCAAGACAAAGATAAACAGACAAAAGTATAGTGGGTAAGAGGGGTTGATATTAACAAGAATTTACTTTAACCGAGCTGATTTCAAGTGGAAGGCAGTTGTGTAATATAATTATGGTAGCGATACCTGATCAAACCGCAAAGGCTGTAGTTATCTTGTAAGGAGGAATTACTAAGGAATTTAGCCATGACAAATAAGTACATGGCTGTGTGGAGCCATTTATTTACTTATTTATTTATTTATTTATTTGCGTTTTTGTCAGAAGTTTTATCAAGCATTTCCGTAGCCGGTCTTTACTCTGCACTTGAAAAAAAAAAAAAAATGATCTAGTTGTTCTAAATTCAAGCATGAATGAATAGTTCCTACCCACTGTAACACCAACAAAAGCAACACCAGATAAGGCTCCCTTTTCTCTATTGAACTATTTTATAAAAAAAAAAAACCACTGTGTTTGAAGCCAAAGGGGCTTATGTGCTCTGTCTTCAACTTAGAACCACCTATCAGTTTTATAATCCTCTGATCGTATTTCAGCCCATAGTTCAGCAGTATCAGGATCTCAGGAAGAAATCAGTGCCGAGAATCCCGTCCATGATTTATGGCTCTAGAAAGTCCGTATGCTAGCTACTCCACTAGTCTGCCCCCCCTCCCCCACCCCCCTTTTTTTTTCTAAGTCAATTGAACTCTAAGCAGCTTTCCAATCATCTGCCTCGATATCCCTTTTTCCTTTGACCTTTTTTTTTTTTTTTTTGAAATCTTAGTTGTGGAGAAATTTCACAAAATTATCACTATAAGAATACTGTCTGTAAGCCATCAACTTTTATGAGTTTTTTTTTTTAAATGTTTCAAGGAAGGAACTCAAAGACTATTATACATTTTTCTCTTCTTTAAAATCCCAACCTACTGGCCTTGTGTCTGGCGAAAGAAAGTAATCTGATCGCAGAAAAGCACTACTCATTCTTCTTCTAGTCCTCTGGGCATTATTTCTCTTTATTCTCTGCTGTCTTTCTATTATTATTTTATTTATTTGTTTATGTTAATGTAGCTTGATATGAACACTAAGCAGTTAACAAGTCTGTCTCTTTCTCATTCACTACGTCGAAAGCAAGTGTTTCACGATTTATTTTGACACTTAGCACTTGAAGATTTGCTGTCTCAAAGTGATCTCGAAAGCGAATTCTAGCAGCTAGCAGAAACAAGGGCACCTCGCTCGAGCTCCTTACTTGGTGTGTATGAGTACGTGTTCTTTTTTAAGATCCGTTTTCGTCTTGCTTTGTTTCCTTTCTAAACGTAAAGAGCCATTTTTTAAAAAAACTAAATGTAAAAGAAAAAGAAAGTAAACACCACAACCTGACAACACATTGTCCCATATTTTATGTTTGTGCTGTCTGTAAGATTAGGGAAGAAATATTTTTGGCTACTGTAACACTTCTTTGACACATTTATTGTTAATACTCACTGTCCTTTCAGTCACAGTGTTTTTTTGTTCATATAAAAGGGAGGAGTGTGGACAGAAAGAAATGTATCCTCCTTCTTTTAGGCTACTGTTATCAGATGTAAAGCTTGGAACAATGTATTATTCATGGTCATAGATGGAGATCTGTGTGTTGTCGATGGATTCAATAAATTGGCTGTTGTCGGTTACTTAATAACTTGCAGAAATCTAGTCTTTTTAGATCTGTACTAACTGATTTTTCAATTAAGTTGCAATGACGGAACCTAAAATAGGTCCTAGCAACCATGACAAACTTTTAAAAATTGAATTTCTCCAAACTTGCAGTATAAATTTAACCTTGGCAAACTTACGATACTTGATCTCAACAAAACTGTAACTGGACACACTGAATTTAAAGCAACATTTATAAACTTGGTGTAACACTAAATAAATTCGCCTTTCACTTATTCTGAGCCAACTTGAAGTAACTGAGCTGTGACTCTGCAAAGACATGCTTGTCTAGCAGATTTTATTTAAACCACTCTTCAATAGCCATACATTAAAGCTTTCATCATGTATGCATGAATGAGCCCTCGCTCTCCCCCACCATTACAGCCTGGCCAAATTTTCCCAGAGCCAAGGCTTACAATGGAACATGAATACTTCGCCCCGCAGAGCTAACTAACCTTTTGTCACATTTGGCCTTGCAAACCAGTTGTAGGCCTTCTCTGGCAAAACAGTTTTTTTTTTTTTTTCATCTGAGTTAAATTATTTTCACACCTTTTCAAAAAGATCTGGTAAAATTTTCCACAATATCAACAAACCAACGTACTGAATCACTTTCGTCTCATCAAGGTGTGGGGTAAAAGAGAGATCCGGAAACTAACTCGTGAAGTAAAACCAGCGACCTCAATGAGAAAAAGTCGTTTTATCAGAGTGGGCTGGAGCATTAGCTTAAGTTTTGGTCAGGAAGTTTGAGAAAAAGAGACACAAGGACAATCCTGAACAATGTTCTTCCCCCCCCCCCCCCTCTCTCTCCCTCTCTTTCTCTTCCCCTTTCCTCCCTCCCCTTCTCATTCCTCATATAAAACAATGTTCTGACCTCTCTCACAGGGGCGAGATGTTCACACAATCTGTCACACCAAACCGTTCAAAGATTCAAAGGAAGATAATGCAAACGTGTCTTCATCATCTCGGAGACGATATAAAACCGTCCGTCACGTGCCGTTTTGTTGTAATTACATTCTTGAAATCACACAAGTTTTGTATACGTTAAGTTTCCCCCACTATCTTGTCACTTTAACAGTTTCCCATTAAAATGTCTCGCTTGTTACTGCTCTGTTTCCAGTGCATGAATCCTGAAACAAAAATGCTTCCAATTATGGCATATGACCCCAACTTAATTTAGCTGTTGAAACTACGTGATTTAATTTTCATAACATTTCTTATTTCAAATTCAATGCTCTCCTGTTAACACTTTTATTGCTGAAATATTTAGCCGTCTTAGAGCCTAATCATACCATTAATTTGTATATCATAAAATGTGTCAAAACAACAGCCACAATGCAGGTTCAAATTAGTAGTTCATCTTGAGAGTCAGGAATGTTCAGTTTTGCAATGACTCAATTTTTTTTTTCTTCGCATTATCCCGGACAGGATTCCGAAATCCAAAGTCTATTTCTCAAATCTCTACTTTGGCGGCACTATCAGACGGTTAATTGTCATACCTGTGGGTTCGTGGCATTCGTATGGCGTTAGGCTAAACAAAAAAATATATGGAAAACAACTAGAGAACAGCAACAAACAGGTCCCTAACATTGAGGAATGCGGTTCGACAGGGTTTGATCGAATCCCCCTATTAATGTCAGATGATGGCGAACCTCCATCGTTAGGCTGCCCTCACCGGCCCGGCCGGTGTATAAAACAGAATGTCACTTTAATAAATACATTTACTATCGTTTAGCACAGACATAACGGCTGCCTTGTACATTCTTTATTCACCGTTTTAATTTGTTCTTTTTTGTTTTCGCTCGGCCGTGAACACCTGTGCAGTTTTTCTTCAATTCTGTCGGTTCTTTTGAGATCTCAAGTTTTCACTGAGGATATTTCGTAATAACACCATGCAGATATTGAACTTCCATGACAGACGATGTTTATGGATTTAAAATACACTAATGATTACGTCAGTGAATCGTGTGAGTGTGTGTCTGTGTGTGTGTGTGTGTGTTTATGTGTGAGTGTGTGTGTTTTCTTTATTGTTTCGTTGCAGCTGGACAGTTTTTCGTTCATTTTTCTCAGTTCTTTCAGACCACACATTCAGAGACTCTTCAATTTGCTTAATCTCCCAGAAAAGTACTAGATCTAGATCTAGTCCTTTAATTCACACGAATAAAATATGCTAGATTTACTGTTATTAATACAATCATATCAACAACCTGATTTTATTTTTTTTTTTCAGTCTGCCTCTCTCTCTCTCTCTTCTCTCATCTTCTCTCTCCTCTCTCTCTTTCTCTCTCTCTATCTCTCTCACTCTCTTCGTCCTCTATATCGCCAAGAACCCTGAACAGTCACCAAAGACAAAGCTTGTCGAAAGCGCACCAATTTGGACATCCTCTAGACAACGACACGTAATCGCTCCATTAGGGACTCGGACAATGGCGATAGAAGTGACTGCCTGCCTGCTGACTCAGCACAGCAGAGGATAGAGGGGAGAAAATGAGTGGCATTAGCTCGTTGGAACGTAAAAGTGGCAACCACCCGCACATCTTCAGAGATCGCCACTAAGAATGTGCATCCAGTAAGACTAATCCTACTTCCAACGAGGCTAATCAAATGTCGAGTTACACTAGATTAACCTTTTAGAGGTCGGCCAGTACTGTCACTATCAGTGTTTTATTTTAACACCTGCAAAGAAATCAGCGACTTCATATTATTCGTTCCTAACTATCAAACATTATTGCCTCATATTATGAAATAGATAAGACTTTCTCATCATATGCCACATAGAATATGCCACACTTTACTGCAGAGAGTTAAATTGAAATAAGGACCTGGTTTCTATTGTCGTAGTTTAGTTCAGATTCTGTGTCGACTTTTGCTCTCCGCAAAACATTAGAGGATGGACAAGACTATAAATGTTAAGAATATTCACCTCTCTCGGAAAAAAAAAAAAAATCAATCAAAATAAAAAAAATAAAAATCAAGTAGCTAACAGTTACGTATAAAGCCGTTAGTCGGTCAATCGGTCATCGATGATGAACTGGCGGGATCTTACGATGTCCAACAGGTTAAAGACTAGCCTATCTACTAAAGTCTCTCTCTCTCTCTCTCTCTCTCTCTCTCTCTCTCTCTCTCTCTCCCTCTCTCTCTCTGGTTTTGATCCACTATTTAGCACTTCTATGGTAAGACCCTCCCATCTGGTTGTGACTTACCAATCAAACAACATACACGCGTATTATCTGATTTCCAACAAGTATTAGAGTTTCTTCCACTTCCACTCAGAACATCCACAGAACTTTGTGAAAGTAAATGTGAGAGAGTGTGTCATCTTTCTACAATGTTACAGTTGTTACTTACTCTCCTCCCCCCTCCTCCCCCCCCCCTTTCCCGGCTCATTTTTCTCTAGATGTCGCTCTCTCTCTCTCTCTCACACACACACACGCACACACACACATACATACAGACACACACACACACACACACACACCGACAATTATGTGTGTAAAATGCTCCAGTGTGTTCTTCTTTTCAATTCACCTGCGAAGAAAGAACTGCAAACCTAGATTGTAATTTATCAGTTGGCTGTCTCAATGTTCGGTGAATGCAAATGCAATCTACCAATCTCTGGTTAAATAACATTAGCATTATGAGATGCTGAACTAATGGGCACCGTGTAACATAGAGATTATAAGGCGCCGCTATGTGTCTGCAGCGAAAAAGTGAGAGAAAGAGCGAGATACAGTGACACAGAGAAAGAGAGAGAGAGAGAAAGAAAGAGACAGACAGACAGAAAGACAGAAGGAGGGATGAAAAAACTGAAAGACGAAGTATCGAACGGGAGAGATTGGCAGATAAGCAGTTTTGGAAAATGGATGGATGAAGGCGGGAGAGGACAAAGAGAGGAAGCGAGTGAGAGAGACAGACATACAGATAGACAGACAGAAAATACAGAAAGAGTCAAAGAGAAGAAAAAAAAAAAAAAAGGAAAAAGGGGTCGAAAGGGAGAGAGTGACAGATAAGCATTTCGAAGGTGGGATAAACGTGAGAGAGGAGAAAGTAAAGAGAGAAAGCGAGTGAGTGAGAGAGAGAGAGAGACACACACACACACACAGAGAGAGAGAGAGAGAAGGAATAAGGTAAAGAGAAAGATTGAGAGAGGAGGGAGGAAGGAGGAGGCTGTGGGGTTTTATAAGAAAGATGGTACAAGGCGAGGCAGCAAGAGGGTCTGCGAGTCCTCTCGGGAGACACTTCAAGTTATGCTGACCTAGCAGTTTGAAGTTATCTATTCAGAATCTATTTACAGCAGTTTGTCAAACAGAAAAAAGTGTGGACGAACAACAGCACAATATAATGACACTTTGACAGGAGATGTCTCAATATATCATCTATTCAAATAGAAATCTCATAGGCTATTTATTACTGTCACTCGTATTCTGTGCAAATACAGAGTCAGACCGAGAATTCCTCAGCTGCTGTGCAACCAGCCACAATTTGTTATGTACTCTTACAACTTGCCTGAGTCGCTGATGAGTAAATTCTCAAATGTTATTGTGGCGCGGAAGCTGATGAGAAAGATGTCGAGCAAATAGTAGCCTATCTTATCAGACACGAATACTATCACGAACAAATATATTTATATGAGTTTCCTTTTTTACTTTTCTCTTATGCCATTTGGTATCGAGCGAAATAAAGTTGTCTTCCTTGGGCACAAATGTGTGACTTCATGACGGTTAGATCTCGCTAATTCCCTCTCAATATTATTTCCGCCCTTTCCAACCAATTTTCGCTTTCTATCCCTGAAAGGTCTGACCAAAAAGTCTGACAAAAATATAACATTTCTGTCGAGGCAAGGCTTGTTGGGGACGGTAACTGTAATGATCTATTCTCCCCGAGGCCTGTCCACCGGTACACGGGTGGCAAATGAAATTCACTTAGCTTCTAATAATCGGTACAACAGTGAGTGAGTAAGGCCACTACGCATTATCATATACTTAGCTGAACCTTGCATGTAGTCGACGCATACGAGTCCGATTGCATTTATTTCATAGGTAGTGTATTTAAATTAATACAGGCTTAAATCGCACAGGAACTAAAGCGGGGAGGTCAGGTAAATTCAAGGGCTCAGGGTTCAAAGGGTTAATTGGCAGCGACCAGCTTTAGTAGGGACATGGTGTGACAGAGATGTGCTGTTGAGGATCAACTTCTTGTCAGCGTACTCAGTAAGTAGTTCTTTCCATTCCACTGTCATCCCCATCCCTTCCCTCTCACGTTCCCTCTCCCTACCCTCTGTTCAACTTTCTCTGTCCTACACCTCTTTCCATCTCTCTCCTCCTGGGATGGACTTTCGTCCGCCAATCAATTAACACCAATAGTCAATTCAAAAGGCCTCACAGCGATCCCACATATACACGGTAGTGTTTGAGATAACGCAGGCCAACTGACTCGCTCTAGCATCTGTGCATTCTGCACCATTTATTTTCATATTCTGTCATCGGTGCCAAATCGATCACTAAAGTGAAAACAAGTTTTAAAACAAGAAAAACGATAAAACAGGTAGTACTGCTATATGCGAAGCTGTGTAGTTCAGACACATCAATTTATTGAGTGTACACATCCTCACTACAAGGCAGGGGTCCCGCGTCAGGTCAGAGGTCGTAATGTTAAACAGGACGTCCCCCGCCCGCTGACATTTTACACTGACAAATTGGATGACAGAGTAAACGACTATGGCGGTTACATGTAAACGCATACATAGATTTACATCTGCACTGACTTACTAGCAGCAAACACACACACACACACAGACAGATACACACACACATAACCAGCTCACTTGCAAATTAAGTGTACACACACACACACACACACACACACAATATCAGCCCATACACATGCACTCAATGCACATACGTATACACATCCATGCATGAACACATAACAAAACACACATACATACAAACACACCATATAGATAGACATCACACACTAGGCACTGTCCTGTTGCCTTCACAAATTGCCGACGCATAAAATGTAAATGGAACACAGCGTAACAGCCGCACAGTACAATGCCACACCTGGGTATTTATATATGCATGCGGTCAGATCACCATTATGTGGCTGTAACTAAACTTTAACAAATCTCTCTCCATATCTTTGCATAGACAGACTCCGTTTATCGTTCCTGACAACACAACTTTTTTTTTCTTTTTTGGCACGCTCATTAAAATGTATGCATATAACGGTGCACTTGCTTAGATCAGACTATGGTTTACCAGAGTAATTGATGTGCTACTATAAAAAGCAATAATAAAATGTGACAGGTAAATCTTTCTGGTAATGCCTGGTGTAGTCTGAACAAGCCTGAAAGGAGGAGTTCTTCTAACCATAACAGAATTGTGCTATCCCTTTCTCAAAAATACCTTAAAATGACTGACTGACTCCAAATCTTGACTTCATATTAACTCTGCAGACCTGAAGACCAAAGATTAAAAGATTAAAGGTCTATCGTCATAAATGGTGAGAAAAATGATCGCCTAAACAAGGCAAGGAAATAAAAGGGTTCCTTTCATTACCGAAATGGCCAATACCTAAACATTCACTCAAATGGACCGATTTCGCCATATACGACTTTTGTAGATGGCGCAGACAATTTAGTGCACTACATGACTGCCACAGGAAGGCAACAATTTGCAAGTCCCAGGTCTGTGCATAATTATGCACCGAAAATCCTACAGAACCTGTGACAGTGGTAGGGAACGTTGGCTGTAGTAACGGATTGTGGGCGATTTGAAGAGTTGGTTCAGACTCCCGAACACTCTAGATCTCGTAAACAGCTCTGCGAATACAACCATCTGCAGGGGGTGGAAAAACGAAATCTATCCCGTAACTATTCCCATATAATATCACTCTATATCGAAACGGGATTTCAATAATCTTCAGTGACATCAGCTTAAGAATACTGTTCCATGAAACACAGGTGCAAGCTTTATGCAACCCACTATCTCACTTTTCCCCTGCCATCACCTCTCTTTCTTTCTTCCTCCCCAACCTTTTCTGATCACCTCTTTTCTTGTTTTACTTCTCTCTTTTCCTCTGCATCTTCTTCGTCTTCTTCTTTTTTTTTCCTTCCCATATTTTCCCACATTTTCTAGTTCACCGCTCTTCTCTCTCTCTCTCTCTCTCTCTCTCTCTTGTTCTCTCCCCCTCTCTCTCTCTTCCCCTCTTTCGTTGTCCGTCTGTCTGTATTCTAGCTAGTCTTCCGTCACTAGTGTTCTGTCCTTTTTTTTCTGTCAATCTCTCACCCTCGTACATTAATAAATTATGTATGTTATGGTTCCTCCTCCCTCACTTCCCATCCCCCTCTCCTCTCTCTCTCTCTCTCCTCACCACCATTACAAATGATCTAACTTCAGGGAATGACAGACGAATGCCCATCCCATGAGAAGACACGGAGGACCCAGGCCCACAAATCTTTCCCCAGAGCGCCGGCCTTACTGCAAAGTCTGACATTACGTATATCCCAGCACTGGCTAACATTATGTCAGGTCTCTGTGTTGTACTTTATGTATAACAGTCGAGTTTCATGTTCCGCTTCAGCGAGTGTCCCAATCCCACAGGTAAACAGTTCACGCTTCAGTGAACCACAGAGAAATACACTCCCTCCCCCCCCTTTTTTTTCTGTAAGGAGGGGAGAGGGTTAATTTAATGTGTAAATTGTTCTAATATATTATATAATTAAAGAACAAAGCCAGAAGAATAGCGGCGGCAGATTTTTCTAAATTGCATATCATGCGCATCGGTAGCTCAGTAACCACAAACATCTAGGTAGATAGATAGATAGATAGATAGACAGACAGACAGACAGACAGACAGACAGACAGACAGACAGACAGACAGAC
>JBCAUA010293937.1:0-19613 GCA_038406235.1 Peronia verruculata | reverse complement strand
CAGAACCCGCGTTTCGATCCCGGCCTGTTTTGCTCCATGAGCAGACGCCATACCCATTGAGCCACTGCGTCCCCCGTCGTGCCCTCTCTCAAGTGTGCCAGTACTTGTATCGGTACCACCGAGAAGGTGGGGGGGGGGGGGGGGGGTTAACGGGCCAGTGGGTGATCTCTCCCAACTAACCGAAGGTCGAGACTGAATTTCTGGCCGAATTTCAAAATAAAAGGGGGTCTGATATCCCTCTTCCATCGCTAGTAAATCCATACAATGGCACAGACAGAAGCAAATAAAATACTCTTACCATTTTTCCCAATCAAAGCCTTAGTGTCACCACAAGTACAATACATAGACCTATATATTAAATTATCACAAGTTACAGAAACGTTCTATGAAAAGCTTAGATGAAATATATAGATAAAATAACAAATCAGGCATACACTGACGGAATAATCACTGCTCTAAAAAAAACAACAACAACAAAGTGGGATCGCTGCGGAAGCAAGGCACAAAGTGGAAGCCCGCGGAAGACGAGCGCGCATCTCAACTGATGATGTAGCGGAAGTCAGCGGTGGAGATAAAATTTGACATTTAACGGTTAAGATAGCGTCAGTAGCCTTAACTTCTGTTTGCTTTTGCAAAATATCTTTTCTTTCTCTGTTTCTTTTGTTTTGTTTTGTTGAAACATTCCGGATATAAAGTTCTTGTTATATTTCAAGGATACTGTTCACAATGGGGACAAACGCCTAAGCAGGGTATACTGATTTAATGCATAATTTTTATTCACACTAGAGCTTCCACTTAATCGGATTTAGTCTGGGTGCTCACGTGATGGGATCTGCTGGAGAGGAGATCAAACGTTTGACAGGTCAGCAAATCTCCAGAATAACAGGTTGGTACATGCGTTTTTTTTTTTTTTAAGGTACGTCTTCATCATGGCGTGACTGATTAATTGATTGATTGACTAGGTGATCGAAGAATGTATGTAATACATGGATGGTGGATAGATGGATGGATGGATGGATGGATGGATGGATGGGTGAATAGATGGATGGGTGGGAGGATGAATGAATGGAGTAAGTGATGAATATATCGATTTCAGTAATGATGAAAGCATGAATGGATAGATGGATAAAAGGACGGTTGGAACAATGGACCTTTTTGTCAAAATTACGACGAACTGACTGATCAACGACAGTATCCATACAGGAATATTTTTCCACTGTTCTATATAGCCTCTATTTTCTCTAGCTCTAAGTGGAACCTCACACTAAGCCTTCTTTCAATTTTTACCCATGCCTGTGCCAACAAACAGACAGCAAGAACAACTGAGAAGTACTGAAAGCTTTTCGTCATTACACCCACCCCCCTCTTCTCCCACTCCATTCCCTGCCTTTTTTGTTCGTTACAGGTTTGGATCCAGCAGGACCTTTGTTTGAGAGTTACGAACCCTGGGTTCGCTTGGACTCGGCTGATGCTCAGTTTGTGGATGTTATCCATACTAACGCCGAGAATCTCATCAGTGGAGGTACGTACTGAAGAACGTTCACAGTGGAGTGAATGAAGGGTTTGATCGTAAAATAAGAGAAATCTGATTTTCTCGTTTTGACAAAAACACTTTCTGTCCGGGAGTGAAAGCGGTTTGCTCAAAGAGCTTATACTATTTAAACTGGAGAGTCAACTGATGACGTTACACATACTGAGTGTGAAGCCATGCCCATGAGGGAAAAGACACTTAGTTAACGCCGTCCACGTGTTCATGGTTTCACGAACGAACGAAATTCACACTATCATTATCCCATGATTGCCTGTCTCTTGTATTCTGTTCTTGCTGTAGCTCTCGATTTAGAAAAAAAAATAAAAAATGAATCCGTTCGTTTACAAGAAACGATTCATTTGATCAGAATAGTGCCGAACTCCCTGCGTCGTAAAGGACGCTAAGCAAAACAAAATAGTATGCAACGCCTCTATGTCCATGGCGTCCAGTGTTGGCACGCAAGACACAGGGTGTTTCCTTAAGACCGCGTCATGAGTCCGCTCTCCAGTATAATTGTATAAGCTCCTTGGTTTTGCTAAACAAAAGAAAGTTTAAAACGGTTTTGCCTTTGGTCATATCTCATAGCGAGAATTAGTGTTGAAATCAGGCCTGCACCACCCAAAACATTTCTATTTATAATGACGACGATGATGATGATGGTGATGGTAGTTGTGGTGGTCATTTTAATGTGTAACGTTGTTGCCCTGAAGAAAAGTCAAGTTGGGTCACATATTTACATATTTGGCAAAGTGACATCAACATCAATATGAAGTTCATCATATGTTAATTGCTTTTTTTCAAATTGTTTAATTAGCTATTTTAAGCAAAATCACATGACCTAGGGAACATCGCTCACATGTGGCTTTGTTTACTTGCTCTGCGTATGGCGAACAAAGCTGGACGAATGATGAGCTCTCAGACCTGTCACATCATATAAACAAAGCCACATATGAGCGATGTCCCCTAGGTCATGTGATTTTGCTTAAAATACCTTATTAGTTTGCCTTTTAGACAGTTTTCGTATATTTCATAAAATGATGATGCTGGTGATTTGATACCACTAAAACTCATTTGGTTACCTCAATAGATTTGTTTCGACCAAGCAAACGATTGAAAATCCCTTTTAATTTTAGCACAGGGGTACAAACACTCCAAGTGTTCATTGCTGTTGACAAAGAAAAACGTATAAAAATGTACGGGACCGGTGACAATACGTTCACAGAACTCGTGGTGACGCGGTAACAAACATCAGTGAGTGTTTTATTTCGTGAGCTCAGTTCTTTGTTGCCCTGCCTCCATTTTTCCCATTTTGAGAGAATTAGGTATTTTACGCAAAATCACATGACCTAGGGAACATCGCTCACATGTGGCTTTGTTCACTTGCTCTGCGCATGGCAGACAAATCTGGACAAATGATGAGCTCTCAGACCTGTCACACAATATAAACAAAGCCACATGTGAGCGATGTTCCCTGGGTCATATGATTTTGCTTAAAATACCTAATTGATGAGTTGTGTTTAGCAACTGTTTTTGTACAGAGGAGATAGGACAAAATGATTTTCACAATCTACCTGTTTGGGCAAGTGATAGGTAAAATGATTATAGTTTATGGTAGATTTTTCGCATGACATATCTATCTCAAAAATGGCCCACAATGGAGATAGGACAACAAAGAACTGAGCTCGCGATTTGTATCAAGGGTGTACAAACGTTTCGCCAAGGATTTCCTGGTTTTTGCCTAGTCGAATACGAATTATTCTTCAACTATTTTGTGTGTCTGTTTCAGGCTTTGGTATTCGTATCTCTGTCGGCGATGTGGACTTCTGGCCTAACGGAGGCCAGCATCAGCCCGGCTGTCCTGAGGAAGAAAATTCTATCTCATCAATGACGAGCTTCATTGGTATGTGTTACGACTTACTGTAGCAATGGTATTGATGATGGTTGCCCCGATCAAGAGCCCCTTAGTGGGCTCGAAAATTTGGCTAACAATATAAGCTGATTTTTTAAAACTCAATTCCAAGTTCTTCATATTGTTTTTCAATAGTCATCTTAATTTTAAGACTTTTTTTTTTCCAAAATGATGATGATGATGATGATTTTTCTAAATTTACTTTTTTGCCCTGAAGAAGAGTCAGTTGGCTCGAAAATTTGGCTTGCATTTCGGCTTTCGGAACATCAAGATGAAGTTATTTATATCTGTTATTTGCTTTGTTCAATGTGTTTAGTTAGTTGCCGGTTGGACATTTTTTTTTCTATTTTATAAAAGGATGATGATGATGATGATGATGACGATCATGATAAGATTTCTGTGTTATTTGTTTTTCTTGAATTGTTTTATAAGTTATATTGACAGTTATATTGTATTTTTATAAAATGACGATGATGCTAATGTTGATGTCGATGGAGAGAAGTTAGAATGAGGGCACTGATGTTGAGGATATGAACAATATAATTTGATGATGAAGGCTAGTTTAGTAGCTCAGGTGAAGAACTAAAAAGATGCGATGATTCGGCCTGTACCATCAAGTTATTGAAATGACTTGGAAATTAAAGGGGGTTTATGCCTATGGAGCCACAAGAGATAATTTTAACTGTCAGTATTGTGATGCAAAAAGGATCAAGTGAATGTTTTCATTGACGTAAAATAGATTTACTTTTCCTAATTTCTATTGGCATCAATGTCTGTATGGAGGACTGGACAAGATGTATTTCACCTGCTCGGGAGAAATAATTTTATAAGTTTACTGACTGATGTTTCCTTCACCACAGATGAGATAACTACTGGAGTTTGCAGTGACATGCGCGCCATTGACCTATTTCGGTCCTCCCTGACTGGCTGTACTTGGGGCGGTACCTGCACCATGGGCTACAGCGTCAGCAGGGATTGCAGGGGAGACCACTACCCTACCACCACCTCCGAGTGGCCTTTCTGTTAAATGTCAGAGGGTCGATGTAATATTTCTATTGAATGATGATAGTGATAGGTGAACTAATCTTAAGATAAATTTTGAATATTATACACACCAAACAAGTAGACCCGCAAGAGCAAATAAGTAAGTAAATCAATAAATGAAATTATAAACTAAAATATAATAACATGAAATAAATTTTAAAAAAAATAAATAAACAGCAGTCCCATTTGATCACTTCAAATCATAAGCTGCCAGTTTTTAAATCTTTACAAAACTTTAGACTACAGTTTAACTTACATTATAGAAGGTTAAAAGCCTTCTCCTTTCCAACAGCAAAGCATTGGAGTTTTCCTTCATATGCCGCACATATCAATAACATCTGTGCATTTAATGTTTATTTTTCTCTGTGGCACTATAGAAGAGCCAAGTCTCCGCGAAGGTTTGTTAGTTCTTGGCTGACAGTTCATGTCTTTAACTTTTAGCGAAATAGAATGGTAGTGGCAATGGTGGTGGTGGCGATGGTAACGTCAAGGGTCAAAGCTTTTGTCACGGTTCATGGTATCTTGCATTAGAATTTTCTTCTTAAACATCAAACGTGATGAAATGGTTTTTAAACTATATCATCTTAACGTATAACCTGATTGTCATTTTTGATGATGTCAAATATGAACTCTGACATTCCTGCACGTCTTCTTGGCACTTGTTTTTTCATATCATCGTCAACTGCTCAAAGCCAATTATTTATGTAATGTGTTTTTAATTCTTGACAACTGACCAACAAACCTATTTCTGAAACATGGATATTGATGATGTCATAAGAACTTGGATATTCCTGCACGTTTTCTTTACACGTATAGCTCTTGGTTCTCATTTCCTGAACGACACTTCATCATATGATGGGTCTTTAATTCCTGACAACTGACCAAGCAAACCCATGACAGATCAGCATTGTAAGCGCTGTACCTAATTATCTCTTTTGACGTTTGTGGTAATCTAAATCCTTCCATTTGAAATATATAGCCCAAAAGGTCTAAGATGATCTCCAGATGACTGAGACTTTTTCTCAATACAGGTCCATTACATGCATTAATTGGGATTAATTTTGTTATTCAATTGCAATGCCCTAATTGTGATAAGATGTTCTATCTTACTGACATCTGGAGAGATTTCAGTATGAAGGATTTTACATGGTCTGTTTTAACTTAGCTATAAAATATACAAATCTGCATCATAGAGCACAATAATAAACAAATAAGCAATTTTATATCATTACTTACCTGGTGGTGGTTCATCTCTCATAATTGTTAATTTGATTATCTCGAATAAAACTAAAGAATTCACTACATTAAAAGAGTTTATTTATCTTAATAAAGACTGTGCTTTTTATGACTGTGAGATGATAGTAGTGTTTACCTGTCGTTATTCAGTACCTGTTTTTTTTTCCGACTGATAATCTACCCCGCTTCTCTGTATTTGTATCTATTTGCCTGTTAATTTGTCTGTAAAGGCCTACCTGTGCCTGTGCACCCTCTCTCTTTCTCGCTCTCTCTCTCTCTCTTTATCTCTCTCTCTCTTTCTCTCTCTAGTTGTCATTTTATGTTAAGGACAGCCGATATCTTACAGTGGCCGCTACAGGAGAAATATCTTTTATTTGATAACATCATCAAGATCACTCTCTCAACTGTTTGACGACATGATTTCTTCGTTACTTTCTTCATTAACTCGAATAGAGTTGCTTTCTTTAAATTCATTGATAGTCTTAGAAATGTTCCTCTCCGTATCATATTCATCACTGAGCATTTCCTGGCAGTCTACATTTCTATTTCTCCGTCTCTCTGTCTGTCTTGCTATTCTGTCTCAGGATGGGAGGGAAGGAAGGAAGAGATGGAGGGTGGAGAAATACTCATAAATCCAACATAACACTTTATTCTTCACAGAATAAAATCCATCACAGTATTTAAGAGAAGACAAAATTTAAGAGAGATCAGATATTTCAGTTACATTATGAGAAAAACGGCATTCAAATTTTCTGTCCAAATTATTGTTTTCTTGATGCTCTTTTTTCTTTAACTGTTGTCATTTACAATCATAGGAGACGCCACACGGTGAAATCAGGCGCTCGTCAAACATAGCTGACCGGAGAAATCACGTGTTTTTCAACACTGAATGAATTTTTTTACGCAATTTTTTTTCTTCAGCAGATCCTTCTATATCAATCTAAAGATGCATTTCAGAGTTAAATTTGATGAAATAGATTGAATAAAAGGCCAGAAATTTTAATTTAGTGGCGTGGCCTAACAAGGATTTAGAAGGATTTGCTAAAGTGATCGGCCATTTTCTCAATAGATTCAGCTGCGGCAACAGGTCACCCCTGTCGTTTTTAATTGCCATTATCCCAGCTTCTGCTTAAGGTAGAACAATAATTTTTTTTCACACACTGAAAGGGAAATGAATAATCTTTACATTAATACCAATAACTCCATATGCTCAAAGTTTGACGAGTGCCTGATTTCATCATGTCGTGCCTCATAATTATAACACTAAACAGATACACAGTGAGAGTGATAAGAGAAAATAGTTATCTACAACTAAATAATAATTTTGAGCTCACCAATATTCCTGATTCCATCTCACGAACGTCCAATAAAACCTTTGTTCAGATGACTGGAGCGTTCTCTTATCGAACCTAAGCTACTTGTAATCAATCCGGAATAGTTTCAAGTAACAATAAAACCTGAGGATGTTTAAACAGCGCTTGCCCGTTAAGAGAGTCGTTGATCCTATATTATAAATTCAGTTTCTGTTGCACTAAAGTGAAAGCCTGACTGGTCACAAAATTATGACATGGTTGTTACTTACTCAAATCTTGATTCAAGGCTGAATGTCGTAGATTCTCACTGCTCGTAGGAAAAAAAAAAAAAATCTCGGTGAATGAGGAGATAAGACTTCCAGAGTATATTACCCTGTTCCTAAGTGAATGGGTATCTGATTTACTGGTAGTACTTAGAGTACAAGATTCGCCACTGCACTCCTTTGTAAGTTCTGCGGCAGTTCTAAGTGGTAGTCAGATGGCAGTGATAAAGGACATTTTTAATGGCCACAACACACATCAAAGGACGATGTGGCTAAAGCCATTCTTGAAAAGCATTCCAGTAAAATTCTATTAAAGTCTTCCCCTATGACCATGATCTCGTACTACAACTTTTAATAGATACAGCAACTTATTTGTGTAAAATGTCTTCTGATAAGCATGTAGAGGCCACGTCTGAGGAACATGTTTACATTTGTTAAATATCTTCTGACAGAAGTGTTTAATTTCAGGTCAAGTGAAACATCTTTGAAAGATCCCTAATAATAAAAAAATTAAATTGTATCTGATTTACTGGTAGTGCTTAGAGCACAAGATGAGTATTTTAATTTAAAAAAATGATGTCAAGCGTTCTAGCAATGCTGTTGCAATGAATATGCACCGCAGTTGGAATATGGGAGATCAGGAGTATTGTCTTATACAGCAAAACTCCAAAATAAACACACACGTTATGTGCATGCTAGGCTGTGTTCCAGGGGAAATGTTAAAATTGGTTAAATACTAGTCAGTGTTATTGCCATTCTCTTTCTGAGAAAGAGGAGTAAAGAGACAGGTGTCAACGAATTAGCCGGATAGGACTACACCCGCCAAATGATAAGACCATTATAATATAGTTTGATAGGTATCACTGATCGAAGAGATAGTAATCAAAGCCACACTCTTGTCGAATCAGTCGAAACCATAATAAGTAACGACCATGTCGGTCCTCCCAAAGCAGTGATTTGAGCAGATAAAAAAATTAATATAGGACATGACATTTCAGACAGATATTTAAAAATTTGATAACATATTGTCGTAAATATTCGAAGTCTAAATTTGCAAACATAATAATGTTTGTTCAGTTTTTCACCGGCAGGTTCTGTTTGTTTGTTTTGTGGTTTATTGATTTTTTAAATATTGAACAATAACAACAATAACGACAGCAGCAAAAATAAATGGCGTTAAATCTTGCCAGTTTCATTTGCCAGTACTTGTTATGAACCTATATTGTTCATTAGCCTATAGTTCATTAGCCTATAATGTCTCTCTCACCTTGGTCAAAAATTCACAGCTGAGATAACCATCACGTCAGGAGGTTGAAAAGCTTATCAAAACCGTAACTGTGAGAAATTCCCCAACTGGTTGTAAAGAAAGGTATGAAGTGACTGGTGGTCAAGTCATCGAGTACGAACTCAAGGACGGTGGAATGACGTAAAGGGCTTTTGCTGTCTGTTCCAAATTACTGCAACCCCAATCAAGATGACTTGCAGGACTGGACTTTTCTTCTCGCAAGAGGACATAAATTAAGATGTTTAATCACTTACCTGAGACCTATACCTTGTATATAAAGACCCACTGCAATTGCAATATGTGCATGTTAGTCGATGTTTAGTCCGATGTGTTAGTCTTTGAATTCTTTGTGACACATAGATCAGTTCCAGGATGGAGTTGCAAGTCTTTGCTGTAGTTTTTGCCCTCTTCTTTGTGGGCTTTGCAAGTACTTCGCTTGAGAATCACTTCATGGACTGCGAAGGAAATGATAGTAAGAATCCCCAATAGATCGCTCTGTCTGCCTCTCTATATACCAGATTACCCAGATCCATGCCTTTACTTCTTGTGGTTCTTCTTCACGTTCTTCCCCGTCTTCCTTCCTTGTCGCTCTTTTTTTCATCTTGCTTTCTCTTTCTATTGGTTTTCCTCTTGTTCTTCTTCTCCTTATTCGCTCCATCTTCTTTTTTTTTCTCTGCTTTCTCATTCTCTCCCTTCACACGTTTATATATATTTATAATTTATATTATTTATTTATTTATATTATATCTATACATATATTCAACGGATTTATGAACATCAGTTTTGCGCCTTCACCAGTTGGCATAGTGTTTCTCTTTATAATTTCTGTATGTATGACCGAGGCACTGTGTGTATATCTCATGTGTGTCCTCGACTGTCAGTGACACTTTACCGGTGAAAATCATTATCCAGGTGACATACAGATTTATTCCAACAGTCGGTTTAGGGGGGAGGGGGGAGTATCATGTCAGTAGTGAATTGGATGCAAACTAACTCATTCTCTTCTCAGATATATAGGTTATTTTTGCATGCCAAAATGTCTTCCTCAGATATCTGGGGTATCCTGAGACGTTGCTGTAACAGCGATCAGTTGCCTAAAGGCTGCGAGTGCTTCGACATCTCCGACCTGACAGGTTTCACTAATACCATGTACCACAAGCCTGAGTGCCCTGGCGCTATCGACGTGACCTTTACGCTTTTCACCAGGACCACGCGTGATCAGGGACAAACGATCAGGGTGAGTATTCCCTTTCTGGACCCTTTTCGGTTGTGCAAGAGCATTCAGTCAGAATGATTGCTCTTGTCACACAGTGTTTCTGGAGTATTTTCTGTTAATTTTACAACTTTAAGGAAATAGTTAGAATGAACATTTTTTTTTCAACACATGTACATCATCTACTTACTAGATACTGAGTAATCTGTCCCCTTGTCTGCATTTGACAATCCACTAATTGATTTCAACTGCACCTTTCCAGTGCCGTTTTCAAACTGGGTAAAAGGCTCCTCCTTCCCCTCCCCCCCCTTCCCCCAACACCAACATACGCATGGGGGAAAAAAAAATTCTTTTTTTAATATCCCGCATTAGTGAGTAAGTTCGATATCCTTAAAAAAAAAAAAAAATTCAGAATCCTTTTTTCATGATCACACGATATACCCCCTCCCCCTGCCTATGTTTTCATTGATTTAGTCAACATTCAAGCCTGTTAATTATTCATATTCAATAGTGTACCGATTAAGGCTTTCATTGATCAGGGAATGATTAGAAAGGTCGTCAAACAATCCTGAAGACTTAGCACTTTGACAACCAAAACTGCATTAACCAGAAGCAGAAATCATCCGTAACCGTTATATGTGATATAGAACAGCAATGTTAGAAACCTGGTCTCTGATACTCTGTTATTTTAGTACAAAACTTAGAAGAAGTTGACCATAGACAGGGTCAGGCATGGGGGAAAAAAACCCACCGGTGTTCAGCTTACGGTGATATTGCGAATAGTATTGGTTACTGCGCATCTGTTTTGTTTTTATGCAATAACAATCTACGTGTCTTTCCCCGTGCACTTGGATTTGATCTGCTAAATGGTTAGTTAAAGGAATAGTTATAATTTATAAATGCGTCGTACACACTATTGTTCATTTCACCGCCTGGATATTGGTATTGAATGCTGTTGTAAACACACACACGGTTGTAATCAACGGCACATTTGTAATACCGTAGTCATATTGAAGGATGTCTTATGTACACTTACCGTAGTAATAAACTGCAAAAATAACAGGATACTAGCAGTACGGCACAGAGCACCCTGCATATGCTTAAGTATAAGCATCATAATTTGAAGAAAACATCAATGAGTGTTTATTGTCGCAAATTTAAGTAGATGTATGGACTCTTATCAGATGGCTAACTTAATGACTCTTTATACTGGTAAATACTTTAGGAGCAGTATAAAATAACGACCAGTTTATTTGTCGAAAATTATTACTTTGTTAATGCTGATAAACTGAACAATTCAAATTAATACTCGTATGCAACCTTTAGGCAAGGAGACATTTACATACGTAGATATCTAATGTATGTATGCACGATAACGGAAGTCAACAAGCCTAGTGCAACAAGGGATTTTTGTTTGTTTTTTTAACACCTAATGTCTTCAGAGATGACGGACGGGAACAGTTTTGTTATCTGTCATCATTAGAATCATTAATGACCAAAGTCATAACATAGAACAGTGTCATGATACCTGTGTCAGTTTGTATGGCCCTATTAGTGAAAGAGAGCTTGTGACCATTACATCTGACGAAAGAATACCCTGTAACAGTGCACAGTATTAAATTCAATCAGGCAGGCTGTAAGTGCTCAATTCAGTGTTACTGTTGAGTCATTGTCTCATATTGTCAAGATTAACTATCATCAGCTCAATGTGTCGTAATTATATAAAACTTATAGTGCAAAAAGCTTAAAACCAACGAAATGCGAAGACATTCTAGATATTACGGATGAGAAAATAATAACAGTCTCAATTAATAATATTGTGCAGTCTGTACTTAATGATTCAAATCTAGCATTGATTTAAAGTAACGTTATGGCATCGTATTATTTAAGAAACTTTAGTGGGCTCAGAGGGTTAAGAGGATGACATAAAAATCAAATTATTTTTCTGTTCAGGCAGGGGCATCCTATATCAGAAACACGGCCTTCAAGGGCAACAGGATGACCCATTTTATCGCTCACGGTTTCACAGACTTTGGATTGGCTCCCTGGGCACTGGATATGAAAAATGCCCTGCTGGATCAGGTATGAAGTCATTTGACCACAGCTTTGGCCTGCAACTTTTGTAGCTATGCACTTGAACGAAAACGGTACGGCAAAGGTTTTATGGCGCAAGGGGATTTTATAAATTATATTTCTACTTATGAGCCTACTCTGGGCATCTATGTTAAAATAGAAGCAAGTCCTTAGTGTCATTGTCTTGTGGAAGCTGAAATCGCATTGTGAACAAAGACTTGTGTTTTCAATCGAAATGCCTCGGGAGTTAATTAATTTGATCAATCTATTCTTTGTCCATGACAAACAAACGGAGTGTTGGCATTTATCACAGGAGAAATTCCAAATGAATGTGTTAAAGGGGGATAATCGTGTGAGATTTCATCCTCACGAAAACAACAGTGTGATTCCAGTGAGGAAGAATAAGCTTCTCTCCTAGCATAATAGGTAAACACTTATAGTTTTAGAGCAAATCTAATCACGAAGCACACCGAACAAAATGTAGTGCCTCTGGAAACTTCTACCCAACTGACCGGTCACGTTTCGAGTCAGGAATTACATCATAATTATGTACCAAGCTTCATCATTCGTCCATCCTTGTCAACGTTTGTCAGAGTGTAATGGCTGTACTACATATAGAGAATTGGAGAGCGGTGGTGGTACTGAGAAAAAAAAAATCCTTTTCATTTTACTTTGCAGCTGGATAAGAACATTGTTTGGAGCATCAGGACAAGTGCTTAGTTTCCCTCGTCCTATTTTCTCTAAGCTGTCAAAATAATAATTTAATTACCACAAAAGTAGTTGTTACCATCTCTTTCTCTCTCACCGTACCCTTTTTCATTGATTGATTAATTATTTATTTATTTATTTAGCTACTTATTTATTCATTCATTATTAATTAATGGATTATTTATTTATTGTAATATAATAATGTGTGTTTATGTATGACGGATATTAATTCCAGGGACATAACCATTTTAATCGTGGTCATCCTATGCACTGTCGCTGTGTAGTGTCCCTTTCTGTCTCTGTCTTCAGGGAGACAAGAACGTGATCATCGTAGACTGGCAGAAAGGTGCCAAGGCCCCTAACTACTACCAGGCAGTCGCCAACACCAGGACTGTGGGGGCAATGGTGGGCCGGCTCATCCTTGATCTCCACACTTATATGGGCTCTTCATACGATGTAAGGTCCTTACCGATGTCCTTTTGCTGTCTTTCATTTCAGCTCATCTGTTTCCGACCCCCTCATCCCTCACCCCGGGCCACCCTCTCTTTTATCTGATACCTGAAAACATCAGTGCATTGTTAAAATAGAATTTCTATGCTATACGAGTTTCTCTGTCATGCATATTCCATTCTCATCGCCTTTGGTCTACACATACACATGGCCACTTCCAACATAACGATTTAACTTCTTAGTCTACTGTAAAGTTTAAGATCGCCGTATCTTATTTAATGGCATGGCTAGTCTTGTTATCGGGAAAGCAGTTTAAAGTGATTTTTTGATGTGAAATAAATGATAGTTATGATAGCGTTCACATCTCTCTCTCTGTCTCTCTCTGTCTCTCTCTGTCTCTCTCTGTCTGTCTCTCTCTCTCTCTCTTTTATTAATGTCATTATTACTATTATTAATATTTTTCTTAATATTTTAGATTGTTAACATAATTACCTTTGTTTTGTAGTATTAATAATAATGGTTGTTGCTATTATTGTTTCGTTGTTTTTTTCTTGTCCTTCTTGTTCTGTTTCTTCTTCTTCTTCTTCTTCTTGTCCTTCTTCTTGTTCTTCTTGTTCTTGTTCTTCTTCTTTATCCATTAGCTTTTCTTTCTCTATGTCTGTTTTCTCCTGTTTGCTCTTTCCAACAGTAGCTATTTTTTATTCCAGAAAACGGTCTCTTGTTGTGAAGAAATATTCTCTTCTCGCGATGAATTGACCCAAAGGAGCCCGGTTGTATCTTGAGGAAAGTATCTCCCTGATTTGACTCTCTCTCTTTCTATCTCTCTGTAGGATTTCCATCTGATTGGCCACAGTCTGGGAGCCCAGATCATGGGCTATGGAGGCAAAGAAATCTACCGGCTGACCGGCAGGCTCCTGGGTCGTATCACTGGTAAACATTTTAACAATAGTCTTACTGACACATTGTGACAGTGTTAAATTACAAAAATAAATTATTTATTGTTGATAATCCCTTTTCACTTACTACAGGATACAATAATCATTCTGATTTCCTTTAAAAGTTATTTTACAATAAAAGGTCTTGGTAAATTGTTTATATTATTTTGTTAATAACTAGGATCTTATTCAAATTCTCTGACATAAAATTAGAGAAAAATATCATTAATTTTAGTTCTTTTTCTCTATCGTCAAGGTTCATCTTTCTTTCCCACAGCTTTTTCTTCCTCGCCGATTTTCTTCAAAATAAAGAAACACACACAAACAGTACAAATAGGTTATACGTCTTTCTCTACCTTCAATACTGTAACAATTTTCTTACCTAGGTCTGGATCCAGCAGGCCCAGCTTTCGAGAGCTACAATGCCTATGTCCGAATCGACAAATCTGACGCCCAGTTCGTGGACATCTTGCACTCTGATGCTGAGGAACTGTTGAGCTCAGGTAAGACATCAATGAATTCTTAACAGATGAAATTGAACATTAGTTTTCAGTGAAATTAAACATGAAACATAATCACCATGCTGAACAGTGAATATGTTAAGAAAGAGAACACTGAAATTATCTTAACCTTTCACATACGAAATAGAACTCTGAACATAGCAAATTTAACAACGAACCAGTAAACGGAGCACTGACCATTCATGAAACTAAAAAACATGGCAAATGGAACAGAGAATAAGATGTAGGGCTGAACAAATGAAAGGTCGAATAAAACAGTCTTTACTCTAAACAAAAGATCAAATAAGAAGAATGTAATAAAAACTAGTATAACACTGGACATTAAAAGAAAGGAAGAGCAGTAAAGCACTCAGAATGATTGGACACAATTTATTCATATTTCCAAACACAATAAAGTGGTTGATAATACGTGAGAAATTGACAACGATTTGCACCATTATCAACGTACTGAACATGACTTGCAGAGCGTGAAAGACATGGGCCTACACTTAACTAAATAAGTGAGGCCAACCACCGAGTCATATTTTAAATTGGCACCAGACCTGTTTTTCTTCCAGGAAAAAGTCTGTCCTTGCAAACCTGCCATGAAACGTCTGAATATCATCTGTTAAGAAGCTCCAGAATTTTCCAGACTGAGAGAAAAGACATGTATATTTCATGAAAGTAGAAAAAAAAAAAGTTTATTGTTTTAAATCAGAGATTGTATCAGCAGTGAATATATTACAAAAAGTCCTCTAACACAGCAGAATGTTCTTATCTGTCTTATACCAGGCTTCGGCATGCGCTACTCGGTGGGTCACGTGGACTATTACCCAAATGGAGGTCAACATCAACCTGGCTGTCCTGAGAAGACTTATGGTATTCTTTCCATGATCAGCTTCGAAGGTAAATCTTACTGTCAGACAAGCTTTAGAATAGAAAACAGATAAAAAAAAAATGCACTGCTGTACCTAGAATACCTGATGCATTCTTACCAAGAGCGAATATAATAAATTAGGAATCACACAGATACCCTTGGATGTTTGGTAATAATAATAATAATGAATAGCAATAATAATAATAATAACAACAACAATGAATTCAATTCAAAATTCTTCATACTTTTTTACTTTTTTGATGTATTTGATTAGTTGTCGGTGGACAGTCATCGTAATTTTAAGATATTATTTGTAAAATAATAATAACAAAAATAATCACGATAATTATAATAACAAAAATAATAGTATTAATAGACAGCACTAATGTAACGTCTGTCCAGTTACGGTACAAGTTGTAACTGCTTTACAATCTATTATCACCCCGACAAAACTAAAAAAGACACTCATAAACGTTCTCAGATTCCTGGGAAACATACAAGGCGGCTGCCAGTTAGGCGCTCAAATCCTTATCAATCTAACATCAATCACTGTCTATAATCAGATATCCGTTTAAAACTGGGTCGAGTCAGAAATATGCGTAAATTGTCTTTCCAGGGACAACCTGTCGGGACTAGTCAGAATTCGAATCCGAAACTTTTGATTCTGAATCCAACAGCCCAAACGTTAGGCCACTGGCACCACAATTAAGGGATTGTTGTTGTTGTTGTTGTTGTTATTGTTGTTGTTGTTGTCATTGTTATTATTACCATCATTATTATCCACATTTCAAATGGACCTAGACCATGCAGCTTTCCTCTGTTAAAATAAAAAGGTCCACCATTTGTGGGAAAATATCTCTCCCTAATAAAATTCTAATTAAAGATAAAATAAAACAAAAACAAAACGCAAAAGCAATAATTCGACTCCACATCGAAAACACCCGAGTGAGATGAGAATAAACAATGGGGAGTGCAATTATGCAAGAAAGAGATTCGAGAAGTCCAGGGGACAAATCTAAACTGTACTTTTGTACAGTTCATACCCCTTTACTTTAATGAAAACTGACCAATAATTATATGAATCTCTTTTATACAGCGGAAAAAGAGAACGGAGCCTGCAGCCATGGCCGCGCTGTCGACCTGTTCACAAACTCAATCAGGCAATGTCGCTGGGACTCACCGACAGGTGGCGCCGAGTGCACCATGGGCTATCACGTGAGCATAAGCTGCAAGGGAGACCACTTCCCAACAACAACAGGAACGACACCATTTTGTTAGTCTTTGAGGAAAAGATGATGGATTGTGAGACCGGAAACGCCAACGGACTCATAATACTGAAATGTGTTGATTGTTAATCTGCAGCGTTGGTTCCTTTTCAAAGATAAAAGAAAATCTGTTATGATCACCTAAGATTTCAATCATGTTTTGACTGAGATGTATTTGATTTTATGTTCTTTTATTGAGTTTGTTTGATGATATCTATCTATCCTGCATAACTTAGAAAACTTGCTTTGGCTGAAAGAACAAAACTTCAAGAAATAATCAGGAGCAATCGCACCATTATTTGTCATATTAAACTGCTGAAGAATTTTTTCTTTTCTCCGTGAGTTCAACAATTGCAGATCTTTGTTTCAAATGATTTTAATACTGCTGGGTTTAACTTTCTAATTTAATTAATCATTATAAAATTGGACACAATTCGAATGTTGATACTTTCTGTGCCTTTTTGTTTTCTTTTTATGTTAACCAGTTAACCAGATTTGCAATCATAAATGAATTACGTGAGTAAATCTATTACTTGTTTATTGTTGTTCAGTGTATCTCTTATGCTCTTTGTAATTTTGTACTCATTGTTGTTGTTTATGAGCTGTTGTTTTTCGTAGAGGTAACAGCTACATACTAAAGAAAAACAATGACAAATAGTTCGTATTCCACTAAGCAAAAACTTGGAAATCTCAGGTGAAGTGTTTGTAACCCCGTGCTTAAAATAGAATACTTTCTTATGCGTGTCGTTTAAAAAAGCATACTCACTGATGTTTGTTACTGCTCCACCATGAGATCCAAGAACAATTGTCACCAGTCCCGTGCATTTTTTTAAAAAATATATTTTTGTGTGGCAGTGAACAGTTTGAAGTGTTTGTATCCTCCTTCTGAAATTAGACGGGGATTTCCAGCCGTTACGCCTGGTCGAAACAAGTCTATTAATGACCCATTTTCCATATCATTCACTCTTTTCCTGATGAAAAATAAAAAATGTCGAAACTGAAGGTGAAAAAGTGAAATTATCACATCAATTCGATTAACTCTTCAGGCCAGAACATTGTTCATACTGTGGTTCCGGTGTCGTATTAGATTCATGGAGGTCAACCTAGTTTCTTACTTGATCGTGCGAAACTCTAATCCACGAACAAAAAGTAGTTCAAATCAAAGTCAGTGTTTGTTGACCCGCTCTTTTTTTGCAAGGAGAAAAAGAAAATTCTGATAGAATGGAGAACAAAATTGTGGCCTTGAAGTCAAATCTCATCATTGTGACGAAGGCATCTTGCTGAGTCTGGCTTTGATGGTGATTAAAAAAAAAAAGCTGCAAACAACGTATAAGAACCAGAAAAAAAAAAATCAACCTAAATAAAGCTAAAAATACAGACTTTTAAATCATTGTCTCCAGTTTGAGATCATAATATGTGAACAAAACAGCTGCGGCATTGATAAAAATAACTCAGTAAAAATTTAAAATTAAAACACAAACAACAAAGCACAGATATATAAGATACACACATGCATATTTCCGTGAATCTAAATACAGATGCGATTTAGAGCGTTTTGATTTCAATAGGTCACGAAAGTTCTGTTGAGTAAAGTATTTAAACCCTGAATACAGATGCGATTTAGAGCGTTTTGATTTGAATAGATCAAGAAAATTATATTGAGAATAAGTATTCAAACCAGTCAGTAAATAAATCATCATTAAATGCATGCGTACTGCTATTATTGGAATTTTCTTAGCCACTTGCACGATCCTTCTTTTTCTTCTTCTTCTTCTTCTTCTCTCTCTCTCTCTCTCTCTCTCTTTCTCAGTAACTCTCAACAAATAATATTTTTACTTTTCAGCAGCATATTGCACAGTTTGACGGAACAATGGTGTTAGATTAAGGTTTTGTCAATCTGTCAATAGTGATCAATAAATCGTTTCTGACACAGCTCCCCCTTATAAATATAATTATTATGTTATAAGAGGTTTCTGTTAATACATCAGTTAAAATGCCATTTTACATACCAAACCACAAATTCTTGCTTTGCTTATTAACTCGGCAATGTTTTAATCGGCTCATTTTCTACCTGATCTTATGTCAAGAACTGTGGATGTTGAATAGATGTAGTTGTGACGTTGTAAGTGGTAATGAGGCGGTGAAGGCGGACGAGGTGCACATAGGAACAGTGAAATATGAACAGGAATCCTCAACGTCGAAATGATGCAGAATTTATTGCAGGTCTTTGAAAGAATACTCACTTCAGGGTGGCCGTCTACACAACACTACATTACACTACTTCTTGCTCTCCTCACGTCTTGCTTTCCTCACCTCTTCCCTTACACTCTGGCTGGGCCCCTATATATACAGACACCAGCCTATCTAGAAAGTGAACAGTGCGTGCACATGACATAATAAATACACACACAAAGTCAGACCAGAGCCGCCTCGACCTTTCGCGAACACACAGTTACAGTCAGCTGAGCATCACTCACAACACATAATTAAGGTCAGACCAAAGCCGTCTCGGCCTTTCCCGAATACGCACGATCGCTTGGGCCCAGTACACACAGCTACAATCAGCTGAGCGTCACTCACAACACAGACAACCTTACCAGACCACAACCGCTAGTTTATGTGTACTGCAAAATAATGATTCGTTACAATCAGTGTATATCAGGATACAATTTTATGTTTATGGGTTATGATTCCTATGTCTGCTGACATTGTCTAGTGTGGAGGAAGGTGCCTAGCTGTTACCGGTGCTAATATGACGAAAAACCTATTTGGTTTTCTGCAGCGTTCTTTGGTTTTCTGCAGCGTTTTTATAACCCCACTACAAGTGACTGTTTAGATCCACAGGCCTTTTTTTCTATCTTCTCTCTCTCTCTCTTTCTTCTGCCTTCTCTATGTCTTTCTCTTTATCCATTTCTCCTTCTTTTCTTCCGACTTTTTCTCTCGCACACACGCATACACACATATATATATATATATATTATATATATATATATATATATATAATATATGTG
>JBCAUA010293826.1:8070-19614 GCA_038406235.1 Peronia verruculata | reverse complement strand
TATCTATCTATCTATCTATCTATCTATCTATCTATCTATCTATCTATCTATCTATCTATCTATCTATCTGTTTATCTGTCTGTCTGTCTGTCTCTGTCTGGCATCCAGGCTGGTTGACTGGATGGATGGAAGGATGAATGGATGGCTGGCTGACTGGCTGCTCGCCAGCCTGCTTGTCTGTCTGTCTGTCTGACTGTCTGTCTTTGCTTGTAAGTTCGTCTGTCTGCTAGCCAGCAGTTTTCCTGTCTGCCATCTGCCAACTTGTAACCTAGTTACCAATCACGACAAATCTGCTTATTAAACCTGCCTGTACAGTTAGCTATTATCTTTGCAACCTACAGCCTACCTACCTATCTACTATCTACCTAACTATAAACATGCCTAAACAACTATCAATTTTAAGCATCAAGCTTATCTTCTCATTCTGGCAAATTTTTCATCTTGAGGCAGATCCTCATTTAAAGATATATACAAACCGAAATGTGCTCACAGACACTAACAATTACACACACACAAACCCATGCCCAGACAAACACACCCAAAGAATCTCTCCGGGTCCCTTCTCCTCCAGAGAACAGAAACAAGCTCACATACACACCCATTGATCAATCATAGGTCCAGGCTCCTTTCCTAGTCTCTCATCGCAAACACACACACACACACACACACCCTCACACATGCACACACAGGCGCGCACACACACACACACACACAGACAGACACACACACACACAAACAGTAAACAGTGCGTTTCCCCCCAGGGTGTTTGCCTTCTTCCCGACTACGACCTATTCATTTCACCGACTCACAAAAACATACATATTAACACTTCTGTGCTCACACACATACCTAATCCTCCTAATCCTTTGTCTGTCTCCCTTTCTGAGTCAGTCTGATTCACTCACTCACTCATTCACTCACGCAGTCACTCGTTCACACAGTCACTCACTCGCTCACTCACTTACTTATTCGCTCATCACTCGCTCATTCATTCATTCACTTACTCACTCACCACTCATTTATTTACTCTTTCACTCACTTCTTAACTCACTCATTCGCTCACTCACTCACTCATCACTCATTCAATCACTTCCTCACTCACTTCTTCACGTGCTCATTTGTTCACTCACTCACTCATTCAGTCACTCATTCATTCACTCACTCACTTTATTGCATACTGATTTACCCACTCACTTACTCATTCATCCACTTGTTCACTCACTCACTTCCTCCCTCACTCGCTCATTCGTCACTCACTCACTGACTCAGTTACTTATTTATTCACTTACTCACTCACTCTTCACTCACTCACTCACTCACTCACTCACTTACTTATTCACCCTTCACACACTCACTAAAATCTTCCACTCACGTTAACTGCGAGTTAACTCAGCCCACATTTAATGAAAATTCGAAAAGCATCCACTTAATTGACACACGACAAAATGTCCAATATTCCGGTCCTGGAATTCCGTCAAGCCAGCAGCCCAGATGGCAAAACCATGGAGCCGTATTGAGAAATTCCGCTAACGATCCACTCTCGATTTCGCTGGGACACACGTAAATGACGGGGCGAAACCTCCGAACCAATCGGCGAAGTCGCAGCTGTTGAAAGTTCTCAAGATGGCGGACGAAAGAATCTCCTTTACTCTCAAGCCTCTCTTCCTGTTTCCCCCCTCCCTCCCCCTCCCTTTCTTTTCTACCTCACACCTTTCACGTTCTTCTATGGAAATGCCGCCACAAAGCTTCGTCCCTTCTCAGTCTACAAGGAGACTAGTCTGAGGGAGAGGAGAGAATGGCAGAAAGTTGCGGAAGGAGACTCTTGAAAAATTTTCTGTCGCTTTTCTGTAAAATATCTCCTCTTGCCTATTTCCAAGGAGATTTTTGACTGGAGTGATTTCCTAACTAAACCCGCGTTGGACGACAGAAGTATCACAGAGGTAACCACGTCTGTTTTTACAATACTGTTTCTTTCTTTCTTTCTTTCTTTCTTTCTTTCTTTCTTTCTTTTAGTATTTGCATTATGAAGCAAACAGAAAAGAATACTATTCTTTACATACCCACAAAAAATAATAAATGAATAAATAAATAATTAAATAAGTAAATAAATAAATAAATAAATAAATAAATAAATAAAAACCTTAAAACAAGGAATTAAGATTGATCTGGATTATTTATTTACATGTACTTACTTGTTTATGTATATATTGACTTATTTATATATGTATTTATTTGTTTATTTATTTTTTCTTTTATTATCTGTGTTTTTTATTTGTTTATTTATTATTTCATATCTCATTGCCCCGTCTTCATTTATTTGTTAATAAATGTATCTATTTATTCATAAATGAAATAGGTTTTCACAATCCAATTCATTGACTAATTAATTTCCTAATTGGGAAAATGTACATCGATCTATTTATCCACCTATATCCTTGACTATGCTCATCAGTCCATTGGCTGACATGAAATCTCCATATCTATTAAAAGTATACCTCTTGCTCTTGCTCGTCATAAATCTATCATATCATCTTTGTTTGACTATTCCATTCTCATTGTTAAATACGTCTATTTATTGACATCTTCATTTTCTAGCACTGAAAACCCTTTTGCTCATATTGGAAAAACACAACTGTTTTACTGTTCCATGATTAGTATGCATGCATTCTTTGTTTGAAATCTCACGGAGAATATGAAATTGACTGATGATTTTTTTTTTTCGTGTAAGGACTATGTTCAAAATGCTTCAGGCTGCTGGGAACACTTTTCATGATTAATCAAACAAGACATCTGTCTCTCAATGCCAAGCTGTCGAGTTCATTTTTCCGCCCCCCCCCCCTCCTTTTTTTTTTTTCTTTTTCTTTCAAAAATTTAGGCTCATGATCTGAATGGACATTCCCTGTTTAAACTATGTCTAATATATCCAACATTTATTATGTCGTACTAATCTGTGTCTCTGATGATTTATTTATATTTTTATTTATTTATTATTTATATATTTATTTGATTTGTTTATTTATTTATCTCTTTAGTCATTTATTATATTTACTTATTATCTTTTATTTATTTGCTTATGTATTTATCTATATATTATATTTATTTATTTATCTAAGGTTCATTTATATATATATATTTCCCATTTCTTTAAATATTTATAAAAAGTATAATGCCCTTTCTAGTCTTTCGTCATGCCGGAAATCTGACAAATTCTGTTTTCGAGCCTTCTTGTTGAGACATCCCATTGCCGTTTACCTACTTTGACGAATTTGCCTTCTTCACCTGTCGCCCTTTCCATGTTTACAGAACATTCTCAAAAACTTCTATTCAACTCAATCTTGAGACAAATAAACTTCATGCTTTCATTATCATGACATCATCTGTTAGGCGTTCTTACTTTGTGTTCGCTTCACTACTATTTCTACTGGCTCACTTTTTCCCTTGTAAATCTCTTCCTTGTCTTGCACCTTTAAAATGTAAAAAATGTCTCTATCCAGGCAATGTTTCCAAATTCAGAAACCTTCATGTTAATATATCATCCATATACTTACTTCGAGTAAGAACAGCGGGAATTGAAAGATAAAAACAACCATCTAAATATTAAAAGAAAAAATAATACAAAAATAAAGACAAGGACAACAACAACAAATTAGTTCTGAGAGTGTTCGAAATTATACCTGCGTTAGTAACATTGACTGTTATAGCCTAAAAAAAAAAAAAAAATGAGAGGGATACGGGTGCGGGTTCTGGGAAGTCATTTTGGAAACCTGCTGGAATGGGGACAGGGGGAGGAGGAGGGTTATGATTGTAATCGTTACCATCGAATTGGGCATGGTCAAATTAGAGAAAAACAACAGGAAAAAAAATTCTTATGGTACCATGACAATAGCTGTCATCTCGAATTTGGTACCAGATATTGCATACCTTCATAAATGAATTCCACATTTTCATTATTTTTTTTAATCAATTTCTTCGAATTTCGCGTATTCACTTTCAGTTCGATATCTGAAAATGGTCCGTATAGACTTTTGATAATTAGCTTACGTTTTGTTCCTCAAATTGTTTAAATCACTACGTAAAACAGTCACAGATTGTACGAAATTTAACCCCCAAGATCTCAACTTTCTCGAATATTTAACATCTAACAAAATCCCCTCTGATTTGTGTGTGTGTGTGTGTGTGCGTGTGTGTGTGTGGGGGGGGGGTGTATTGTATGGTTTTGTGTTAAGGCCAAATGACATGGCAATTGCTCCAATTTGTTTTCTAAATAGTAGACATTGCATATAATTTGTACCAAAAAATCGTCTTTGAGAAAAACATATATTTAAAGTTCTTTTGTTGTTGATTTTTTTTTCTAGAGAAAAACAATCGTACAGAGCTTTTATTTGGGCTTTCAACCTCAAAAATTGTTTGTTTCCCATGCTAGAGCTTCCTCCATGACTTCTCTGTATTATTTTGCCTTTTCTTGTGACTACTCACAAATTTCTTCCAATTTTGCTCACATATTTATCAGAAAAAAATCTTTTATATGGCCTCATGTCTGTATTGGTCAAAACGAAGAGTGTGGTGACATATGGTCCACTATTATCCTCTGGAGCGGTAGAAACAGGACATATTCCACTCTCATTAGGAAGTCTATTTTAAAGACCTAGGCGAAAGCGTTCGTAGATATTTGGTGTGATCAGCGCCTCATGTGGTCAGGAAGTGTCCACTCCTGGCATTGCAGCTCCCTATATTTGGTGATGCAGCTCATGATCAAGTTTTTTATATGCTATTTCCCGTAACCAGCGAAACACTGATGATTTGCCATTGCATTTTGCGCCCCGATGGAGCCAGAGCCTGGATCGTACAGGGACCAGCCAATCTTTGCTTGACCAACCTTCCCACACCTTAGAGTGGACATATCGATTTCTTTATACCATCGTATATTCAGAAAAGGTAGAACTTTTAAAAGAAAATAAAAACCCGAAGTCGGATATTCTGAGCAAAAACCCGATTTCAAGACACCCCCCCCCCCCCCTCTTTTTCAAGTTCACGAGATAAACTGTACCTTTGTATCTTCAGCCATTAGTTTCGACTGTAACCGAAGTTTTCCCTCAGCTGACACCCTCTATGTTATTGCTATTCACATAATAAGTTTTGTGATTACTTATCCCCCTTCTCCCGCCCTCACATCCATCTTCAACTATTTTTAAAAAATTAAAAAACAAAATCAAGATCATCATCGTATTATTTTTTTATCTTTATCATTCACTCCAGTTTGGTAAACGCTGTTTTGGGTGACGATTTTTTATTTATTTATTTATTTTTTTTTTTTTTTTGAAAAATTCTAAAGCCCAATAATAGCTGAACAAATAGTGCCAGAATTCTTTGATCTGTGTACAACAGTTAAACAGTTAAAGTCGAAAGTATTGATAACTTTCACCTGAGGGTATGCGGGTAAGTTAAGGGTTCGTTTTCAGTAATATATTCCTTTAATTTTGTACAACTTGTGAATGCTCAGAAGGTCTCAAAGCTACTTCTGAGAAAGTTGCATTCAGTGTGTTCTCTTTCATAATATGACAACTGCTTGATATTTAATACGTATACTACGACGGGTCTCTCCATAATGCTACACATTTCCGTAGAGGCTCAAGTCAGGAAAAAACCAAGCAGTATGCTGTTCTTTAACCTCTATTGAATTTCTCTGTGCAAACTTCATTACGTCCTTTCCTTTCAACATTTCAGTTTGGATTTTTTTCCTGAAGATGAACGATGGTTACCATCCACATTCTGTGAAGGCTTCAGACATGTCCGTGTCGACCTCATTTTCTGTGGCCCTTCCATCCGTCTATTTCTTTCACTCTATGTTCAGAATTGCCCTGGTTATTGACCAGGTCTTGGTTTGTCTGTTCAAGTTGTGTCGCATGTCTTGTGCTGGCTGCATGGACAGGCAGACCTTCTGAAATCCATGTAAACATGAGTGATTGAACATCTTTCTTTCAGTTGGGGGTCTAGACCGGTCGAAGAGATAGAGAGGACCGATAGAAACACGGCAATTCGGTTGTGAACGAAGAGAAGTGAGAAAAAAAAAAAACGCGGTTAAAAAATGATAATAATAAAATTCATGACTTGTGAAATTGGAAAAGAATAATGAAATCGTGATTTCAGTTCCTTATATCCATAATGTCATGTTGTGGGTTATTTTCTTCATTATTTTTCTATGAGGTTACACAATAGTTCAACCACATGAACGGTTGGAAAATACAAGACCGAGATTTCAGCTGAGATCTCAACTATAACGGTTTGGGAACGAAAAGTTATTATGTCACAGAAATAGATGCACCTGAAAATGGATGCTTTTCTCCCTTTTCTTTTCTATCCTATTGTTCATTTATTTCAGTTCTTTTGACCATTTAATTTGTTCCACATTCATGGAATCTTTCTGCCGTTCCAAGACTTTCGTTTTTTGTTTTTTTTTCATCTATCTGTCGGTAGCATATCCCATTCTCTTTATGCTCATTATAACAATAATGGCTATGGGTCTTACTAGCTATTCTGATTTCGACATCACTGAGTGAGCAGTGTTCATAAAAAAAAAAAAAAAGGGCGCATACGGAGCATTTGCTCACCGAATAAAATTAAATTGTCTTTTTATGTCAATAACAGGAGAAAAAAAAATGGTGTCATTGTCAACAGATGCCTTGCTCTGTCGTATTGGCGATCATTCCCCTCCATGATTCCCGGTCCCCAGTTGCTGTGAGTATTTTGGCCGTTCTTTCTGCTTTGTGTCATGATATTAGGCTATACAAAATCTCCCCCCATCTCCCTCCACCCTTTCTTCGAGCATTCTCTTGATGACAAAGTGTTCCTGTTGTTCTCCTCTCGTGACATGACCGATAAAGATGGGTTCTTGGTACCGGTATATCAGTCGGAAACTGACAAGCCAAAATGAAATTCGAAAAAAGAAATGCTTGTTTCATAGCCGCAAAGGTGTGTATAAGTAACGTGGCCCAAAGTATTTCCATCAGTTATGTAGGATGTCCAGTCACTAAAATCACTGTCACACATAACAAAGTTCTTTTCACAGTTTAGTAGACATACACTGCCTTCAAAGTATGAAAACAAACCAGAATTTGGGATTCAAGTCAGGTTTAGATCTAGGTGACATTAGGACACCACGGCAATACAGCGGAGTCCTTTTGCATGTTAAATAAAAAGGAAAAATTGAACTATATGTTCTCGAGAATTTCAGAATCAGAAAACGTAAATCTGGCATTTCTCACTCTGTACCTCAATAAAAAGCTGCGTTATTCAAGATTGATTTCATTGAGTTGTAACTTAATATGAGTGCTAATCATCGTGAGAAAAAGTGAGTTATGGGAGGCATGGGTGAGAAAAGTTGAATATGGAACAAAATTTGGCAAAATTTACTCATGTATCGGAGTTCAACATTCCTACTTTCAAGAACTATACTTGGTGTGGATCGTTTGCATGTAATAAGTGCAATAGGAAGTTGTTTTTTGTTTCAATTTTGGAGCAGCTCACTTTAATAACGTTTCCACAAAATTTACTTTTCCCCCTCAGTTATGATCTTTTAATCAGAAAATCTATCACTTTTTACAAATATATCCACCAATAATTCACACACATCAGTTTGGTGTTAATTTATCCAGTAAAGTTCTTTTGAACTCTCAGTATTAATATGCGAGTGTCATAAACCAAAATGGAGGAAACTATGGAATAGATTTTTTTTTTTTTTTAAAGTCCCTCTCCTCCGGTGTATTCACTAAATTACAAGATTATTAATATACGAAATAGATTGCAAAATCGGTGTGCGCTTAAATTAAATATGCAGAGAGAATTTTCAGACTATCTGTAAAACTTTTTTGAGAGTCTTAGGTTTTTTTTTTCTTTTTGCCGTGACATCCAATGTGGCCACCCTAACTCTACAGCGTGGATAGTTCTTTTGTTTTTCCGTGTCGATAAGGTTGTGGCTGATTTATCTGAACAGTCAAAAACGCTCCGTCGTAATAAGCCATATTTGCAGTTTTTGAATTTTTATCCTCATCCAATCCACTTCCAAGAAACTGCTGACAAAATAAAAATGAAAATGAAAAGCAACATAACCAGATTTGATCTTAATAATATGTGCATAGTAACGAAAGCTTCATTTTTAAAAAATTTAATTGGACATATAAAGTGCTTATCTCTAGATATATTAGTAATTTGTAATTCCGCTCTAGCTTAATTTTTTTTTTTTTAATGTGCCTCTTTCCTTCTGTACTGTAGACCTTTTCCAGATATGCAAGATAGCCAGTGACTGAATTAGTCCAGATAGCATATGGGGAACTTCTAGGTTAGTCTGAATTTTACAGCAGTGACGGAGCGGTATAAAAGAGCACTGTCCATCCCTTTGAAAGGTGCATTCATCGTTTCAGCTCATAGCCTCATCTTGTTGCTGTTGTTGTTTTGTTTTGTTTCTTTTTCCTTTTATTGTTGTTGTTTTTCTGTAAAAAAAATGTCCACATGACTCCATTCGCCCAACTTCTAATATAAACTTTACAGGTTTCGTAGACCGAAATTTTGGCACCTAATTCTGAAAATGATTCCTCAATACAAAATTTCGTTTCGTTACCGAAAAGGTCTCTTGTAACATACTTTGACAACATGTCTTTGCCCAGAAAGTCTTGTTCCGAGAAAACGATGATTTTATTTTACGATTCTCTGTTTACAGGTGGTGAACAAGACAGTTTGTAGCGGAGTCGGTTGTCTTTAAATATTGTAGAAAGTTATGTTAAGGTAAATAAGAAAATATCTAATTTGTGTCCTAAAAGGAGTGTTTTCGAAACATTTTAATAAAACCTTAACGCAGATCGGAGTTAGATTGTTGAGCATATTGCAAAGACGAAGCTTTAGGCTGTATTATCAGATCTGCACAAATATTCGGTTATTATGGATTGAATTTTTTCGACAAGTTTAAACAAAGAATATTATTTCAAACGCCTGGGACAATTGTTGAATTACTGCGTTGCCAGAGATACGTTTTGTTTTTCGGGTGGGTTGGGGGGGGGGGGGATGCAGTATAATATGTAGTTTGTTTTGAAGGCACGTATCAACGTTTATGTTATCTCTTGTGCCTTCTCTAGATTTGATAAAATGGGGGAGAAACGAGTAAAAACTTTTCATTATCCAGTTTACTATCGTCAGTTTCCAGGTAGGCAAGAAAGAAAATGCTCATCAGATGGTAAAGTCAAAACCATAACTGGGAGGGTCTACAGCGAACAAAGCTTATACTTGATCGGATGGAGCTAGAGGTGGTAGTACGAGGGGGGGGATGAGGGGAGAGAGACATTGCCCTGCCAAAGTGCCCATTGGAAACGAGATTGTTGTTATTGCTTCTGCTATTGTTATTTTTATTGTTGTTGCTTCTATTGTGTTGTTGTTGTTGTTGTTGTTGCTGTTGTTGTTGTTGATGATGATGTTGTTTTTGTTGTGGTCATTGTTGTTGTCATTTTTCTTGCTGTCGTTTTTAATACATCAACTCCAGCAGACCCGAGAATGTGTTGTCCGAGTAAGCCAGCTGTGAATTTCCTTCACCAATGATACAGTAAGACTGCTTATTATAGTTAATGTTATATGAACAGTAAAATTGGCTCTCTGCTTTCGAAAATTTCAAGATGGGACAAGAGTAAACTTCATTAGCTTTATTCTCTATGGCAAAGGAAAACTACCTTATGTAGAGTTTTGAATAAGTTCAGACTAAGTTGTGGCATCATCGCTATCAAGGCTTTGTTGCAATTTTACTGGAACATGATCATAATATACTTTTTAAGGATCCTCATTGCCCTCATTAGGACACGATAAAATTGCGCGGTGGCATTTTGTTTCTCCTGTTACAACGCTCTTCTGCGTATTTCTTGTAATGTTTGACCTTGTTATCCATGTTCTGCATAAGCATTTTTTTCCTTTTTTTTTGGGGGGGGGGGAGGGGGAAAAAGACAGAAAGAAAAGAAAGATGTAATGCTGAGTTTACTCGCAACTTAAAATAAATAATAAAAATAACAATAATGGCAACTCTTTCAAATTAAAACTTGAAGATGTCATGGTTTGTAATTTCTGTTTTTGTTTTTGCGCCGTTCTTTTTCTTGCTGTTGTTTTTGTTGTTGTTTTGGCTTGGTTTGGAAGTGACAAAAATAACAAAATCCATTTAAGTATTTTTAAGTTTATAGCAAAAAAGACAGAGGAAGAAACTGCTGTTGTCATCATAGTTACTACTCCCCCCTCCCCTCCCTCTCTCTCTCTCTTCCTTCCTTCTTCACCCCCCCCCCCTCCTTTGAGGTGGAATAAAATTACTTTATCCCATCTATCCATTCATTTTCTCCTTAGTTTCCGCTTCCTTCTCTTCTCAAATTCGCGGTCCGCCCCTCATAACTAAACGTACTAACACCGCCCTATTGGCAAATTGTCTTATTTGCGGACTCGCCCTCTCAGGCGACGACATCAAAGGTAAAACTGACTCATTCCCAGAAAAATCTATACCCTCCCACTTTTCAGTCGGCCTGTGACTGTTTGAAGATGTTCTGTCTTCTGTCTTTTCGTATGTGCGTCCGCTTATTCGTGAGGGGCTGCCTTTCAAGCTGCCTGGCATGTCTTCTGTCATACACTGCTATCCTCCTCTTCGACTCCCGTCCATTTTCATTGCTTCATAGTCTTCCACGCTGAAGACAATTTTCGTTGGGTTTCAATATCAGAATTATTTAATTGGTTAATTTGCTAAGCCATAGTATGACCTAGAGATGTTTTGAATCCCGTATTAACTGTAAGAATCCTCTCCCTTTTTTCCGCATATTTGGCATTAAACGTTGAATCTAGGCAGTGTATTCGGCCATTGTTGATCCAACCATGACAGTGGATGAGGGGCATGTCAGCAATCACAATAAAAGATGCATAGAAATTAATAAAAGTTTCTTAATTTATGTGTGAACTTTTAATCATAATAAAACAGAAGCCCAACTAATATGGATTTAACGAAGCAGTGCGATATAATAAACAGATTCTTACAGAGATTTTCCAGAAATTAATGTAAGATAAAACAAAACAAACAACTTTGCCCCTCAACATTCTTCTCGTGAGATCATTTAACATCTCTGTGGTGATTCAATGGAAATCTCTGAGATCTCGAAGCCAGGATGATACGGTATCCTTCAAACAATGTCAAAACAGCAACCGGATGAAGATTACGCTCGTGTTGTTCAGAGGATTCGAACTTAGTTTGATTCATGTATTGGGAGTGGTGATGGTGATGTTGAGGATTGCGCTCTGCAAAAACTGTTGTTTTGTTGTCACACCCACGTGCATTATTTATCACATGTGTAGTTTGAGGGATGCCTTTTCAAGTGTACACAGGGACCCTAGGGATAATCAGTTCAGAGTATAACTGATTTTTAGAAATGCCCATACTTCCGTTTTTCGTTTTGTTTTGTTTTGTCTTTGTTTTTTGTTTTGTTGGAGGGGGGGGGGGGGGGGGGGGGGGGGGGGGGGGGGGGGGGGGGGGGGGGGGGGGGG
>JBCAUA010293715.1:0-19614 GCA_038406235.1 Peronia verruculata | reverse complement strand
TATCTATCTATCTATCTATCTATCTATCTATCTATCTATCTATCTATCTATCTATCTATCTATCTATCTATCTGTTCCCGTGATGCAAAGACTGTGCATGGTGTTGGAAGAGTAAACCTGTCTGTGAAACGCCCAGTTTTCTTTGACACTGAGTCAAGTTTCATGCATGGGATCGGGACAAAAACAAATGTCTCAGAGGGACAAAATGAGCAACCTCTGACGAAGATAAAATGACCCATCTCTCACGAGGACAAACCGACTGTTGACTGAGGCGATAAGAGGGCAGGACGACCCGACTAGGGCCAAAAAAAAAAAAAGCTGTATCTAGTTCATCGGCTATAACAGGCTGCGACAGAACTATCGAATATAAACGCCGATGTACATGAGACCTAAACATGTTGTACAACATGGCCTAAATTTTCAAATGGTGGCTTCTTTCTTCGGTCACAAGGTAATTGTCCGCAGATGGCTAAAAAGTGTTCACCCAACAATCGTTGGTTGGCTACAGTCCATGGAGATCGATGACGACTGTGATCTTAAAACTATCAAATTATTTTTCAGCATTCTGAAGATCCACCGACACGCCCTCTGGTGGGCAGCGCGACCAATCGTCGAATGAAAATACGATACCTTTACAGCAAAACTGACCGACTTGACTGACTGTACCTTCGTTCATGCCTTGTTAGTCCACATCTGCATCGGACTTCTCGAAATTGTAGAATTTCAGAAAAAAAGAAAGAAAAACGAAAGAAAAAGAAGACGTCAAGCGTTTTCCTATGTCACTAAATTATTAATACTACTCACAACTATTATTTGTAGAGCATCTTGGTTCAATACGCTATGATTCTTTCATTCATAACGAAACGTTTTACCATAACAGGGTCAAGCCAAGAAGTGAGCGAACTTATGGCTGAGGAAAGGCCAAGGTCAAGGGTCAATAGGATTTCCCGGGATATTGGTGAACTTTATTGATCACCAATGTTTACACAAAGGAGAGTAAAACCAACATGCAATACTGTGTTGTGAGTGCAAAACAAGAGAACGTCCCACGCACTATTGTTTGTGGTTGATAACGAAACTTTCGATCCTTTTCTATCCAGCCTCTGTGGCGACTGAAGATGTGGCAAGCCAAATTATTGTTTACGGATTTATTGATTTTGATAGCTACTGTTGCCTTGACACTTTTTGATAACCACAACTATAAACCTTGCTTGATACACATCAAAGTAGCCTTTGGCGATCGGTGTGTATGCGTATGTGCCTGCGTGCGTGGGAATGTACATGTGTGTTGAATCAATCTTTCGCGTAACTCGTGTCAATATCCACTGACTGATTCAGATTCTTAAATGAGCACGACCGAAGCCTAAGTTCGTATACTATGATCACTGTTTACTGGAAATGATTGTACAGATAAGCTGTTTGAAGACATTTTATGCTGGACATAATCCAAAGGTGTAACACCACGCTACAAGTACAACGACCTTTCTTCACGGGACCCGAGTTAGCAACATAATAGACAAGGGGTACGAGTTATTATGGAACCTGCGGTGAGGACAAAAAAAAAAAAAATGGGAAAGGGATATGGGACAGATTATTACCTCATTTATTTTGTGCTCTGGTAACTAGTATTGCATAAATATTGTTCAGTGCGATGATCATAGTGAGCACTTCATGAGAGCATTTGGCAGCGTCATGTTTTTACTGCACTGACCGATGGCGCCATGGGAGTGAGAGAATGGGAAAAGAGAACGAAAAAGAAGAAGGAGAAAAAGGATCAGATCTAGAGAGAACAGATAAGGGGGCGGGAGGAAACGCAGGGGGGGGGGGGATACAAAAGCAAGAGTTAACAATGCTATGCCTAAAAAAAAGGGGGGGGGGAGAGCATTTTTTTTTCTGGAATGACTAGAGATGAGTAATGTTTTCTATTTCTGTGAGAAAAAAGAAAGAGAACAGAAAGAAGGATAGACAGATAAACAGACAGTCATGCAAAAACCTGGCGGGCCAGTGCAAAAGAGAGGGGGGGAGGGGAGAGAAACATAAACAGACAGATGTACAGACACACAGTGCGAGTAAGACTGATAGAATGATGAAGGTGCGATGTGAACAAACGCTGACACACAAAAGAATAAAAGGGCCTCAACGACCCAGGTTAGCTTTGCATGGTTAATTTTACATGACAATCTTCGATTTCCTTTGGCCTTTCGCTGGTATGATCGATGATGAGTGTGCAGCAGGCTTTTTCTGTGTCTGTTTGTCGCTCATTACGAACTGAATAAGTACTTATTTATTTGTTTATTTATGTATTTGTTTATTTATTATCTCCCTCCCTTTCTATCTTATAATTTATTTTATTTACACGCACGCATGCACACGCACGCACGCACGCACGCACGCACACACACACACACACACACACACACACAAATCTAAACAGCGATGGTCCTGTTTGGTTTGGCTGTCAATAATACAATTGATATATAGCAAATGATTTTCAGAACAAAAGACAACACAAGCGAACATAAAAAGATGATGGTTGTGAGGAAGTTAAAGGCATCCGCCAAAAACACTACCTGGAAGCGCTTTACCATCGACAGACTGACAGCTAGCTATCACTGACCAGTGCAGCTGCTGATGACAGTTTCGATATGGAAATAGAGGCCAATGAACTGGACAACCGTGTTCAGGGGGGTGGGAAACACACCCAAATAATATTATGTGGTGCCAGTAAACAAGAAAATAATGAATACGAGAAATCTGGAAATCGACGAATTAGTTGATATAATGGCCAACAGCAAAAAAGAACAACAAAAAAATCAGAATGGGGTCATAGCTCAAATAAATGAAAATACGACAGAACTATGGTAGAATGAAAAATAATAATAATAATAATAAAAGACCAGATGAATGCTGAAAATAACCAGGAGCAATTGATGTTTTGGTAGGTTATAACGTAAATACCGATGAACAAAGTAACAGGTTAGAACAGAATAAGTCGAATGAACTAACAGCCACTTTTCGTTGTATACTCCTCACAGGGAAACTCCCTGGTGGTTTTGGTTTTGATAAGCTTTTCAACCTCTAGTCGTGGTGGTTATCTCAGCTGTCCACAGCCGTGGTTAAAAAAAAAAAAAAACACTAAATTGTGCTATTTTTTAAACGTGACTCCCTGATCAAATGAAGGGAAATGGTAAGATAATAATAGATCTCACCTAGAATCTTGTTAAAGGAAATAAAAATAACTGGATCTTTTTTGGCCAGGTGCTATTTTCCAGCTGGAAATGCAGCCTAGAATGCACATCATTTTGCATTTGTCTTGGTGGGAGGTAACACTTCTCATAATAACCTACTCTAAACGTTGATCAGAAATGCAAATTGGTTGTGTTATACAGTCAACAATAATATGCAATTGTTAGGGCTGTTACACAATTACAGCCGATACAAACAAAAACATGCCAAACAATGGCTGCCCTAGGGTCAAGTTTATAATCACGCTGCTCGTCACATAGATACAGAAAGAAAGAGCTATTACAGGGTTTACAGTAAACACATCTAAAATGCTCTGGTGGGTTAAAGCCGATGTGATGAAATAGCCCAATTGATAGCTCTTCGTTTGCTACTGGAAACAAGAACGCCATAAAGAGTGCAATGGCCTGTGTCCGCTTCCTACATTATTTTTCCGCGTCAATCTCTCCAACACTGATTATCCTTCCTACGTGGAGTTCGCTACCTCCCGCCGCCATAAACTGTTAACTTCATGTTCTTATCTCTATCTGCAAATCAATTCAGAAAGTGTAACCTTATACACTTTCAAAGAGGCAGTCGCTTCACAGTCCTTTCCATGTTAATGGTTTAATGCAAAATTTCATGGGTTTTGTTTTTTCTTCTTCTTCTTCTTCTTTTTAAACTGCTTGGTGTATGATGAAATCAGGAAAAGAAGCTTTCAAATAGGCCTATTCGTATTTCACGATGAATCAGTGTCTCTTTCATCAATCTTGTTTCTAGAGTCATAAATATTGACATGGCGACAGCCTTCGTCCAGATATGGTGGGGGGGGGGGGTGAAAAAAGGGAGAGGGGTAAATATATTGCTTCAACAGTCTGATCGATCGACATGCCTCTATCTGTTTAAGGATGCCTTGTCTCTGTGGGTCATGGAGTTCTGCCTCTCCATGACTCCACATGTTTTTTATCCACTCCAATGTCCCTGATACTTCTGTTACAGTCTCGAAAACTACTGCACATATATTGATGAATTATTTGGCATAACGGTTAACAATAATAATGACAGCGATAGCAATATGGCGACTGCTCAATGTTGAAGAAAAGACAATGACTGTGAGGATGGGAGTCACTGATCCCGTTGACCTGCGACAGTGAATGGTGTACTCGCAAAGAGAGGTGGCTCCTGAAACAACGTTTATTACATGTGGAAAAAGTGCCCCCGGCTCAAAACGTGCCGTACTGGGGTCCAAAATTTTTATTCACGGTGATATAGGCCTAGTAGTGAGACAAGAATTTCAACCTGACTGCGGCCTTGAGGTCGGACACGTGCACGGCGAAGCAACTTTACTGAATATTGCAGAAGAAAATATCTATAAAGAAATAGCTGAACACGCTGATCGTCGGAGAGCTGCGCCTACCTTCACAATGAAATCGTGATTATTCCTTATAAAATATATTTTTCATATTTCAGGGAGCTCAGAAAGCGCCTGTTCTCACGCAGATACCCTGGAATTCCTAGCGTTCTGTCGGACAAAATCCCATGACACACATAAGCCTGTGCCGTTCAGTTTTCTTTTAAACACAGTATACAGTTCTGTGGTGCAAATCAACTAGCCTGAAGAGAACCCTGAGTAGACTGGACGGTGGTAATTACAAGATGTTAGAAGAGGAAGGAGGTTATTGTCCCAATTGAGCCATTATGTTAGAGTGGCTAAAAAAAAAGGGGGGGGGGACATGCACATAACCGTGGTTTAGCCTTAGTGGGGCCAAGTTTGAAAGTAATATGTTTTCCATTAGTCTCGATTGGCTACAAGACTGGCGATACATGTGTCCTTTATCTGCATTTTCCATCCGTGGGCGCAATTCCATTTTTAACAAATATTATTATGACTTAAAACTTTTTCTTGCATTGAGGACTTCGGCTGGACGGCTCGAATGAAGCTGGTCGGTGAGACGCAACCCCTCCCCCCCCCCCCCCCTTTTTTTTCTCCCTACTTACTCCGTCTCATAATCCTCGTCTTTGCTGGACCAGCCATCATTTCTACTTTTTTTTTTTCCCTGCTTTTCAATTAAACCTGTATCGCCTCAGCAAATCGACCGGGATTTCAGTATCCGATAATAAATCTCACCAGTACGAAGTAAGGTGACAGGAAGGAGGGAGAGAAGGATGGAGTAAAGATAAACTAACAGAAAGTTTGACAGACGAAATGACTGGGACAACAAACAAAATGACAAAGATAGATAAACAGACTGACTGGTATCGCAATCGAGCAGAGGGGATTGATCTGACATATCGTACTGAAAACCGGACAGACGAACGATTAATGGCGGAGTAAAACCGTGCTGATATTGCAGATAGCTGGAGAGACAAACGAACTGACAGACAGACAGTAGCAAAAACTTCTTATCTCCTCTCCTCAACCTTGAAACATGATCCTGTCAATTCTATCAGCGTGGGAGATGATAACCAGATTAACATTATAGCCTACCTCAGGAAAGCGGAGTATCAACAAACTACTGATACTGACAAGTTTTCTCGCAGTTTTTCAGACGCATGTATCCATCGCTGCCGAAATTTAACTCTTAAATTAGTTCGTGTCTAAAATTTGCAATAGACCATACACTATAATATGCATGATCCATCACTGCCATCTATGACATACTGCAAGGTAATCGTTATTTACTTTGGTGGATAGTGGACAGCAAATTTACGCACAGTTTAAAAACATTCTCAATTTGTACGTGCTTGCCAGTTTCTTTGCACCGACATGTTCCAGAACTGAATTCCGACAAACTAGATCTAGCACTAACAGTGTGAAATGTCATTACTGACAAACAAAATCGATTACTCAATATCTGCAAATGAGGGCCTTCTATAAATAGACCTACAAAACGCTCAGTTATCCAAATAGCAACATGGACGCCAACAAAAACAAACCAATACATGGAATCGACCCATAATCATTGACCCACATCAAACCGAAACGATCACATGAATGCAACGGTAAACTGGGCAGGTATTTTGACGGTACCTATTTATATAAAGCGTTAAGCTTTCGCATAACTGTACTATGAACACATAATTGTTATGTTATTTTTTTACCACGGTTGTGGACAGATGAGATAACCACCACTACAGGAGGTTGAAAAGCTTATAAAAACCATAACCATAACTGTACTGGCCACCGCCTTTTATGACCTTCACCGGCACACATGACTAACCCAGGCTGTGTTGTGTGACCTGTAGGACCGAGGTCAACACCACCTTACCGATTCACAACGTTTGTGACCCAAATGCACGACTATTAGCGATAACAACGCCCGAGTTCCACAACTTCCTTGTCCCGGTGATTACGCACCCTTCATTGCAGGACCCAGCAACAATGCACAATTATGCATGGGCTTGATCTACACGCGTGCCTGGAAATGTGTTAAGCAACACACTGAACGAATAGTGACCTTGATTTTGGACATGTTCAGTATAGTGATGCAATTCCATTAATCATGACTGGAGAGAAATTCTGTTGGGCAGAGATTACAATCTAAAGATCGATTCAGATGCTTTGAAATATGAGATATGATTAATTAACAAATGGCAATGACAGGACACAATAATTTTCTTACATCAACTCATTTAAAAGTGCTCTCTCAAAAGCTAAACACATAAAAAAAGGAAACAAAATGGATTTACAACTTTCTCTTCAACCCTTTCAGATTTGTAGCTGAATTAATATATTTTGTGGCTCACTATGTGACATAAGAAATGGGTGTGCTCTTACAAGCCGTCAATACAGAAAACCTTGTCAAAGAAAATCTAGTCATGCATGACATAAAGCTAGAGGCAATGCTACAGAACAAAGTGCAAACATTTACAAGAGTAAACAGACCAATAATTTAAAACAAACAAAAATTACGAGAGTTAACTTTTAAGTTAAGACATACTGGTACTTAACTAAAAAATAATAATATAAATCTTTAAAAATTACAGCAATAAATACACAAAATGAAAACTGGTATTGTTAAAAACATAAGATAACAAAGAAATAATTTTAAAAATATACTGAGATATTTAGTCTAGTTTCTGTGGGAATAGTAAGATTGTATATCATGCACTTAAAAAAAAATAATAATAATAAAAATTATCTTAGACGAACAAAGCCAAAGAAAAAATAATAATAATATTTATTATCAGGAAGTCTTTCTCTAAAAGCTACATGGTTAAGTTTTATTACCAAACAGAACCTAATTCAATTTTTCCCTATATTAGTTTACCATGTTTTTTTTTAAATTTTAATGTCACACATCCTTCTGTTTTTCAGTTCAATGAAAGATGGATTTTATTTGAATATGAAACTAAAAGTAAATCACATATTTGACACTTTTTCCATGCTTGCGCAACAATGTACTTCTAGTACGAGTGAACCCAATATCAACATCATGTTTACAACATAATTATATACACATTGACATGGCAAAATATATTATGGAATTGATTTTGTCTTTATGACAAATTAAGCTCTACTAACAAGTTGTTTCCCTTTGCTATAGTACAATTACGACAAAGTTAATAAAGCTGCAGTGAGTGCTATCAAATTCTTTCAGTGTTTCACTTTCTCAAAGACTTGTGTTTCACTTCAATCAATAACTGTCATATTTCCATGACATAAGTAATTAAATTTCCATAATTATACTTTGTTGAAAAAGGGAAATTGCCTGTGTCAAGTGAAAAATATGTATTTTTGTACTTTACAAAAATTGATACCAGAACAACAAAGTTGGAGGAAATGTGTTTAATGGAAAAGAGTTTGGTATATGTGGTCGAAAAAAGTATTTTGTCATTTGATGCACTGCAGGTCAACAATGAAATAACAGGTATCAGAAATAACAGATATCACCTGTTTACCTGGGCTGGTGTTTTTTTTTTTTTTCTTGTTTTGGTCTTGGGTTTTCGGTTGGGGGGGGGGGGGGGTTTTTTACCCCCCTCCCCCCCCCCCCTCCCCCCCCCCCCCCCCCCCACCGATGCTTTTTATTATCATTATTTAAACAATATGCTTCTATTTCATGATTCTGGTTTTCTTGTATGACTTGTCCTGATAAGACTTCTCCTTCTGTCTGTTGAATAAATGTGGCTGTCAAATACATGTATCCCTTAACTGTGCTATTTCTTCAGTTTTTTTGTTTTTTTTTGGGGGGGGGGCCTTAACTGACAGACGCTGCTTACTTCTATGAGAGGGATAAACGTATGCTATAAATTCAGACACGCTCACAATTAATTTTTTATTAGGCTGGGCAAATATAACTCGACAAACTATAAGACGCTGGTCTCTATGCAGGAGGTTTTCAGTGTGTTTTCTTTATGTAGATTCCAAATCTAATATTCTGTCTTACTTCCTGCAAATCCCAGACAAAATAAAAATAGCAACTGAAATGCAGATAAACCTTGATCTAGATCTAGTGTATAGATCTTTATTACATATAAATTTAGTTTTCTACAGACTATATCTAGATTGCTTGAATCTAGATCTAGATCTAAATCTATAATCTAATCTAGCTTTAAAACAAAAATATTTTTAAAATACTAGAGTTCTAGAAGTACTTACCACACATTGTCGTGACAGGATTTCTTCTTATTCAGAGTTTCTTGAGAATAGTGCAGAATCGACTTTTTTTTTTTTAAAGAAACGCTGCGCCTAAAAGATACTAACAACAGGATCGCGTTGTATCAGTATCAATATCGGGGACTGAACTAAATTACCATAGGCTTGTGATTGCACAGATAGATTTACAGTACAGATCTAGAATCTAGATCTAGATCTCTTTACACTCAACCGTAGGCCGACTGCTTTTATATCACTGTTACGCCTACAGTTCCGGATCCTGTGACAACTCGGGTACAGAAAATGCGTAAGCCTGAAGAATGATGTTTATATCTGCCACGTCTAACGCTATACCTAGTGGTTCAGATGAAAGAACTGAATGAATCCATCAACCCTAACCTAGCAGTCATGTACGCCGTTTCTATAGGCCAACCAGCTGACCTCTGAACTTTACAAAGCTGCACAAATATTGCTTGCCAGATTATTTCCATTTGGATGTTAATTTTAAATCTAACAACATGAACATAATATTTTGCTCTGATCCACCAATTTCATCGTTTTTACCAAATCATGATCCTAAACATTATTTCAGTAGGAAAAATGATTATTTCGTCAATAGATCTAGATAATGATGGTTCGTTTTCAGGAAGAGAAACAACTATTTCGTCTTACAAGAACATTACTAACCTAAAATCATTCATTTTGAGTCGTAACAATTAGCCAAATCTCCTGTGATGTCTTACAAGTTATGCCAGTCGAAACTAATTGTCATCAGTAAACAGTCTCGCTATAGCAATTTAGGCCTAGCCAAAAATGTTAAACTGGCCATAATGGAAGGCAATGGATGGTTATGGTTTTTATAAGCTTTTCAACCTCCTGTAGTGATAGTTATCTCAGCTGTCCACAACCGTGGTCAAACAATAACATAACAGAACACTATTGTGTTATGTACAAACTGTGTGAATACATTATATTTAACTTGAGGACATTTCTGAGTTTCATTTTTAAAATAACAGTCACATTTTATGATTATGTAAAAAATAACTACTTTTATCCCCTAACAGCGTTCTTTTTTCTGTTCTTCTTCCAACATGAAAATATTTATGAATGAACATTGTTATTGATATACATACTTCTCTTTCAGTTTTAAAACTTTTTTTTTAACGCCTGAATGGGTGCTTTCGTCCATACTTTTTGTTGCATCTTTCCAAAATATAGTTTTGTAATGTAAATTGATATGGTCTGTACATTTACAAAGATGCATTTTTTTTTTTTCCTGCACACATATATGAATGCCTATTATTCAGTGAAAAGTATTCCTGTCTTGTTCTATAATGCTGGGCGAGTTCGGAGCGAGGTGATTTTGTGTAGCACATACTAGTCTGTGTTGTGTAGTGTTTAATTTCTTTTGGTTGAGAAGTAACCAATCTGAATCTGAGAAGCTGAGTTATAAAGAGCCAAACTGGCAGTTACGTTTGGTTGCGGAGACCTTATGACGCAAGCTCTAAGTTGTGTCACAGTCGGGGGCATCATAATACATGTGTACCCGTGTCGTTTTCAAAATGAAAAGAGAGGAGTGCCCAAATGTCGCATTATGGCCTATATACTCACAAATCTTTCATTGCATCCGGTTTAATTACGATGAAATTTGTTGAACAGGGTTAAAGGAGGTGGAAGTTGAGTACAAAAGAATAATCCACTCAAAACTCGGATGTAAGTTTCTTACTTGTAGATATGTAGATAATTCTACTCCCGAGCTTTGGGTGCTTGTTGAAGGTAGAAAACTGGAAGTAGAATTATAGGCACCATTATTATCTCCACATATCGCTGGTAGATGCATATGGAATGTAGGCTACCTATCTATCCCAGCCATACAAAGTGTAGAGATTCACATTTGAATGATACTCCCCATAGAATCTACAGGGAAGTGTAGCAATATCCAGGCTAGAGTGGCACGCCTTAACAATCCAGTAACATTCTCTCTAAAATCTACTGTAGCATGTTTTTGAATAACTAATGGTATTTACGTGTGTTGTTGGGTTTCCCTTCTCCTGACTCTTCAGTCAAATGTCATGGTGCCACCTGACACAACAGAGTACCGGTAGGCCTATCCCTGGTCCAGTTATCGTATCCAAAGTTCTAAATCTGATTTCTCCTTGCCTAGCTCAGCTTTATAACATACATGTAGTTTCCCCTATACATAAACAGATGTAGACTATAACAAAATAAATGATTTTAAAAGATCCCACTTGTTCTACTCTCCGTTTTCAGTTTGGGTTTAGTCAGCCTTCGTCTGGTCCTGTTAATAGGGATAACATTAATAACAATATTTAATATGTAAGCACCATTTAGAGAAATTTTTTGCCCCCTTCCAACAACAGTATTGCCAACACCAGCAAGATCACCTTCTTCCACATCACCACAACCACCAGCACCAACATCATCCTCGTCACTTCAGCAACCACTACCGTCACCAGCAGTAACTAGATCTACTTCCTCAACATCCTCCTGTAATTTTTACCGCTATCAGCAACATCATCGTCTTCAGCATCACCACTACTAGAACCAGCGTCAACAATTGCTTTCTTGACATCTTCTATGTCACCATTATTAACAACACCATTTTCATCAACATCATCATTACCACCATCAGCAACAATTATTTCCTCGATATCTATCCCGCCATTGTTATCGCCACTAGCAACACCGTTTTCTTCAACATCAACACTACAGCAACAACTAGGCCTTCTTCCTCGACATCGTTCATGTCACCATTATCAGTAACACTATCCTCATCAACACCACCACTACCACCACCAACAATAATTACTTCTTTGACAATTACCTGCAACGCGATCTTCATCAACATTATCACCACCATCACCACCAAAAACTACTTCCACTTCTCCCATGCCACCATTACCAGCAAACACCACTCATTTCAGCATCACTACGTGTACTATCAAATTATTTTTAAACATTTCACCATTGTTATCCATCGTTACGCATTAAAATATATATTCACATAATATCCATCCATCGATCCATCCATCCATCCATCCATCTATCCATCCATCCATCCATCCATCCATCCATCCATCCATCCATCTATCCATCCATCCATCCATCCATTTGGTCCGCCTGTCAGTATGTCCATTTATTTTATCCGTCGATTTGCCTCTTAGTCTCTCATAATTGTATGTCTTTCTCCCCATAACTAAGTCTATCTGTCGATTTGTCTGTTCGGCTTATTGATTGCCTGTGTCTGTCTGTCTCCCTGTCTCTCCATTTATTACCCCACTTGTCACCTATCTTAACGTTTGTCACGACGCACATCTGCTGTCTGTTCTATGTCTCTTACACAGGCGGGCCCACGACATTACTGTGTTGATTACAGGATCTAACTATTTCTATCTTCCGCCCCACCGAGACGAATTGTCCCTCACCAGCAAATGTACCTCGGGGTGTACCAGTAAACTGATGACAGGGCCTGTTCAGGTCTTCAAATCATGGAACCACATGCATGTCGCTGGTGAGTGGGAACCTGACAATAAGCAATTTTTTGTCTGACTGTCTGACTAATTGAATGACTGACCGACTGACTGACTGAATGACTGAACGACTGATTGACTGACCGACTGACCGACTGACTGACTGAATGACTGAATGACTGATTGACTGACAGACTGACTGACTTTCTGTCTGACTGCCTGATTGATTGCTTGACTGACTAGATCTAACTGATTGATTGATCGACCCACTAACTGACCAATCGACTCACCAAATGACCGACTGACTGCGAGCCTGATTTACTGACTGACGGACTAACTGACTGACTGATTGACTGACTGAAGCCCTTAACCGTTGAGGAGTAGCAGAAGCACTATAGATTTCTTAATTCCTCTTCCCCCTTTGCTCCTTACCTTATGCCATTTTTAGGCGTTTTGGTGATAGCATGGTTTGTTCGTTCTTCGATGTTATCCCCCCCCCCCCCGCCAACGTCTTTTCTGTCTCCCCCTCCCCCCTTTTGTCCTACTTCGTACAGTAGCTTGCTTGATGGCTTTCGAGACTGGCGATGACTATGTGAGCCAGTTTTATTATCAGCCATAATATGATGTATTCCAATGTGACCGAGGAAAAAAACGTCGCTCATATGATTTGGTTGCAAGGTGTGAACATAATTATCTGAATACTCATCATTCGTCAAGAGCTGCCTTCCTGTTCAAAGCACATATGCGTGAGCGAAAATCCATTAGTCATTCGACCGAACTCTAAGTACCCTATTAGTTTTACTTACACTTCATTACTTTCTTTTACTGGAAGCACGGTAAATTTTATAAAGAAGGAAAACATCACGTCTTCTCTCTTTTGTTTAAAAGATGCTCAGAGAAATATTCTTAAAAAATCGTGATTTAATGAAAATGTTTCCCTCTTATCATGATGTATTTTGTTTGCTTATATTTGAAATAAAAAGGGCATACCATATATATATTTTTTTTCATCCTTGTTTCCAATACATTGTCTTATTCCTCATGTGATTAGCGAAGGGGAATAATATAGCTGCAGGAATAGCTTATTGTCCTCGATTCTCCTGGAAAATCTATTCAGAGTCTCCCATCCCATACCACTTCTCAGGGCATGGCAATGATCGCTTCCTTTGCTTAACTCTTTGAGTGCCAGAAGTCACATAATTTCCCTCTATAATGACACCATGATCCTTATATAAATATAGAAAACCAAACATTCACATATGGTATGACAACAATTTGTGTCTTCATCGATAAAATGGCAGAATATGGATCAGGAGGTTTCATTTACTTATAAGACTTTTCGAGGACAAAATACTGGCAGTCAACGAGTTAATCCTGAAAGGCGCTACAGAAACTACTGTTGGTGTACCAGAGTTAAAAGTTAAACGTTAAAAGTACCTTCCCTTGACCCCCAAGAGGGGAAATTGTCTTGGCCATTTCTGACCGCCTCGCCGCAGTGCAGCGCCACCGTACTTCCCCTGATATACATTAGCTACCCGTTTTACAGATGGGTGGGCTGAGGAAAATTGTGTGTTAAGTATCTTTCCTAAGGATACAACGTGCTACCGTTGCGATTCGAACCACCGACCTCTGCTTCCAAAGGCCACAGCACAAACCACTGAGCTAACACGCCACACATATTATTATACATATTAAATACATATTATCAATGTCAGCATAATGAACTCAATCATGCGCCACGACAAAATTTTACAGGAGAGTAATAAAATGGGTTTACCATAAATTATTACAAATTTTGACCTAATCGTTACAAATTTGACCTAAATCGAGACTGAAATAGATGGCTTTTCTCTCCCGTTCACCTGTTTGGAGAAGAGATTCGTGCAATGTCTCGTTCTTGTTACATTAGCCTTGGAATTAACTTTGATGGGTGGTCAATGTCATCATGCCTTAAACGATGTTATCCTGACATGGGCTTGTGACTTGAGCAGGGTGGAATTCTTGTACATGAAGAAAATTTAGAAATATTGATGGGAAACAACATAACAACAACACACACACACAAAAAAGACAAATAAACAAACAGACAAACAAAAAAGACGAGAGCAATAAAACAAGAATGATAGACATTATATTTTGATTATTATGTAAGTTGTACAACTGACATGACTAGCACTTGACTGACTGTAAGTTGTATGACTGATGCTGTGTCATTTTTGTATGACTGACAGGTAAACTGTATCTTTAAATGATATGTCAAATGTACAAGTGATGTCAAACGTAGTGCCTGAATTGGCTTTGCCACTAGGATTTAAATAAAAATAGATCTTTGTCATTCTTTGCTTGCTTCTGGTGCCATTCTGTTTCGACACCGAAGTGAAATGGCTGTCCAGCTTTCCCTGTTCTTAACCTTTTCGCTGCCAGACCTTCAGAGATGTTCTTACTGCTATCCTTGATACCGGCCAGCTGTGCACGACTTTGCCTGTCTCTAGCTACTCTGCTGTCTTCCCAAGACAATCTGGCAGATCGTTTTTGGGGTTACTGTTCCACATACCGTAAAGTTCCTATTTTTTAATTTGTCAATTGTTACCATCAAACTGGATATCACTTCTATACTGAAAATAACGGAACTTTTGAGAGCACCAAATACACACTGTCAGTGACAGAATGTTCATTCTAGTCCTCTCACGTTTATTTTTCATGCTTTATGTAGCCCACTGAAGATCTGCATAACTGAAGTCGTCTTCGTATTCGTATTGCTTTTGAGCGTTCGTCCTACAAACATAAAATATGTAATCTTTATTGAGAAATGCTGTAAAGATTCAATTTCTACAGAATGGTATCCTCTTCTGTTGTCATTCTTCATATTGTAATACTGGTATAAAGCCGACTAAACCATTTGTAGCTTTCTTTCCGGCATAATTCAATTGCAACCTCCCATCCCAAACAGCGTCTCCCACATACTGCTTTGCGGGTAGAAAACGTTACGGAGTTAATCACGTCCACAAGATATAAAATCTAATTAATTTGATCTGTTAGACACCTGATTTGCTAATGGGTTTTGATTGACTAGGTTGACGAGAAAGCTTTTCTTAGTGGCGCTGGCTTATGTTCTTTTCTATACATCCCTGACGTCCGGTTAACATTCAGTGATTTGCGGAGGGTTTTTGCATTCAGTCGTGGTCATTTTTGTTGTGCCTCTTCTGCGGAGCCGTCTCAGCGCTTCCTGGGAAGCCACACTTCCGGCTGGCGGGTCGAGAATAGAAATTGCTGGCTAATCCTTGCGCTGTTTATTTCTTTTCCTAATAAATGCCATTGCCTTGCCTGGTGCCCTTAGCGCTGAATGGTATCGGGGCCTCCTGGATAATCTGTGCAACGAGTGTTGTCCATTTCTAATGAAAGGGTTGTGTACTGGAGTTTGGTTCTCCAGCAGTTTATTCTCCATCCACTCTGCTATGTTGTTCGTCCAGCGGTTCTTTTGTCTTCAATGAATATCCTCCCCCCTCCCTTGTCCCTCCCCTTTCCCTCCTCCCTCGTTCCAACTGTTTCCTAGTGTATGATATGTACAAAGCCCTCGACCGCATAATATGCCCATACCACTTCAGCATTTTGCTTATGACTGTTGTCAGCAGATCTTCAAATGGACTGATGTGTTGTTGAATGTTTTTTCTAGATGTCCTCCTTTGTGGTGCGGTCAAGTTATGAAGCATCATAGAACTCAAATTCCTGTTCCACAATCATATCCAGAAAAGACTAACTTTTGTAATAAGGCTAGGCGTTCGACAACAACTCCAGCAGCATACCATCATAAAATTTACTGTCAGAGCCGTCACTAATGCCAAAAATAAAATAATAGATTTATGCAGATATCATAAACTACACTTGTTCTCCAGAGCAATCGCCGTTCACGGTTGGTAACCATTATGCCTAGTAACATACCTTCAAACCCATATGCGCCCTTTACCTAATATATTACAACGCCACAAACAGCATCAGAATAGGGTAGACTCGGGAAACAGCAACACCTAGATAGGCATATCTCTGATGGCAGAGATGTATCTTTGTAAAGATTATGATTGTTCTCAATTGAACAAAACCCCATCTCTTTCGTCCGGGTGCCAAATTTCACTAGGAAAGATTCTTATTTTTTAAAAATCAGGAGAAATGCAGAAAAAGAAGTGGAGACATAAAGAAAGTGTGGGGGAGAAGAAGGGGAGAGAAGAGACAGAGGACTTAAAAGAAGGAGAGAAGGAAAAGTTTAGAAAAAAAGAGAAATAAATAGAAACAAAGAAGAGAAACGGACAGAGGGACATTGAGAGACATGGAAGACAGTGGAAGAAGAAAAAAAATGAATGAAAAGGTGCGGAGAAGAGAGAGAGAGAGGCAGAGAGAGAGAGATAGACAAATGAGAGAAGAAGGACTAGAGCGGAGGTATAGAAATTAGAGGCAGGAACATATTAAGTGATTTAAGAGGGCCAGCTATTCAGCCTGAGGATTCCTTGAATAGGATCAGAGCCCTGCCATTGCATGATTCCAGCACGAACGAAGGCGCAACTAAACTCAATTTATAGAGGAAATCAGGCAAAAGTGGTCGCTGATTCAACCCTTCATCTGTCAATCATTCCGAACTTAAAGCTTAAGGGGCATCCTTGATCAACAGAGACGAAATCAGAACATGAAATCAACAAAGGAAGAAAGAAGAAGGAAGCAAGGGTGAAAGAAAGAAGGACAAAAGGCGCAGTGGCTCTGTGGTTCGGCGTCTGCTTCAGGGTGAAAACATAAAACAGTTTTCAAAACAACTCATGTCGGTGAAGTTGCGGGTTCTGGCCCCCGCCGGACTCGACTTGCGGGTCCTCCCATCGGGGGATGGAAGGACACGAAGATCGAAACCTGCAATTTTTCAGTGGTTTAACGTTCTCTTAGCTTCCTCTGGGTTGGGAAACCGACGTCTAGCCTTCTCGGATAGGGGCAAATATATTTCGGAGATCCCGTGTGTACACTATTGTCACAAACTCTGGATGTTGAACAGATGTAGCTGTGACGTTGTAAGTGGTAATCAGGCGGTGAAGACAGACGAGACGCACACAGGAACAGTGAAATAAGAACAGGAATCCTCAACGTCGAAATGATGCAGAATTTATTGTAGGTATTTGAAACAATGTACACTTCAGGGCAGCTGTCTACATTACACTACACTACACTACACTACGTTACACTACACGACACTATACTACACTACTCCTTGCTCTACACACTTCTTGCCTTCCTTCTTGCCTTACACTCTGGCTGGGCTCCTTTATATACAGACACCAGCCTCTCTAGAACACTGTCTTCCCGAAGTCTCTCAAAGTGACCAGTGCGTGCACATGACATAATAAACACTCACACAAGGTCAGACGAGTGCTGCCTCGACCTTTCGCAAACACACAGTTACAGTCAGCTGAGCATCACTCACACACACAAGGTCAGACCAGAGCCCCCTCGACCTTTCCCGAACACACACGATCCCATGGGCCCAGTACAGTTACAGTCAACTGAGCATCACTCACAACTCACCGGCCTAGAGTACACACGGCCTTACCAGACCTCAACAGCTTGTCTATGTGTACTGTACAATCATGATTCGTTACATTTTCGCACTTAAAAGAACCCCTGGCAGTTCAAAAGTGATGGAAGAGTAGGCTGCGTGCCGCTGTCCGGGCAAAAATTACCAAATTCCAAATATCTACCTACAGAAAATTATCAGCAAAAACAGGCTATCTCTTTAAAGAAAAAAAAAAGCCAAGATAATCTTACATTCTTAGGATTTAAAGGTTTAAGAAAAAAAACGCGAGAAAGAAAGAGAAAACAAAGAAAAAAGTGCAAAAGGAACCGAACGAAGGGAAAAAAAAAAAAAGAGAGAGAGATAGAGAGAAAGACAGAATAAAGAGGAAGAAAGAAAGAAAGACGTGAGGTCAGACCTGTTTTGTTACTGCAGATGTTGTTTTTCTCTGAGCTCTGTCGAGACGTGGGCGGTGCTGAAATCAAGGCTTTTCACGTGTCAGGACACTTGACATTAAAAACTGACCTCATTTATAATTCACTATATATAGAGCTCTACTCCATAACCAGTGCCCGCCTAGGTCCTTATAGATTGGGAAAAGTGGTGAAGAAGAACAAACGAAGAACTGTAAAAGAAAGGAGAGGGGGCGGGAAGAAATTTAACCCTTTCACCATCGAGACCTTTATACTTTATCATCACCAGCAGCAATATTTCACTGGAATCTCAGAAACTAAAACTTGTTTATGTCAAAAGAATTAAATAAGTAAATACCATGGTGAAGATAAGGAATACATGAATTTCCAAAGCTTGTGTAACTGACTGATTGCTCTTCTGGCTAAAAAAAAAAAAAGTATCCTGGCCCTGCTACATATAGTTTACGATCACTTCTCTCCCCAGTCTACAGCTTTATCCTGTTCTTGCTCTCATTATCTCTGTCACCTTTTCATATTCTCCTGGATCCTTATAAACCTTTTCGGTGAGGACATAGAGGGTTTTTCTCCGATTTTTGTTTAACGAGCCTCTTTAGGTATAGGTCTTTGAGAATCTTTTGCCACGAAAAGTAAACTTTTATGTTTCAAAGGGAGAAATTGGAACCACAATTGTATACTTTAAATCTATACTATAAATCTGTAACAAAACCATTAAAAAGGCCCGCTGCCAGTCAACAGTCAGTCAAATGTTCCATACCAACAACAGAAACTTATCTGAGGTCAAAACAAGAGGTCTCACGGCTTGAAGTAAAGCTGAAATACTATACTGTATTAAAAGCTTCGAAACTACTGAATCTACTCACCTGAAATCTGCTATACAAAATTATTGCATACAGATCGGTGTTTCTACCTTGAATAAACAGGAAAAAGCCTATCATGTTTGATGTTATTCCAAAAAGGCAATAATGATTGAGTAGTCAAATCGTGCCGGTGTTTGATAGGAATTGTGGGTTCCATAGAGTAACGCAGTATGTTATTGTTCCTTCGCTTCCCCTTGCAGAGCTTCCAAAACAACAAGTCCGCTCAATTGAACCATCCAAAATACGAACATCGAGGTGCGCACCTTTGCCATCCACTTTGAATTGCAGGGCAGTGCTGGTCTGATCTGTATCAAGCACATTATACATACACACATATTCCCACGAAGGCTGTGAGTACTCTGCTAAGAGTACTATGAAATTGTGGAACTGTCAAGGGACGTATTGTAATACATGATGTTGGTGGGGGGGGGGGGGGGGGGGGGGGGGGGGGGGGGGGGGGGGGGGGGGGGGG
>JBCAUA010293604.1:0-19615 GCA_038406235.1 Peronia verruculata | reverse complement strand
CCCCCCCCCCCCCCCCCCCCCCCCCCCCCCCCCCCCCCCCCCCCCCCCCCCCCCCCCCCCCCCCCCCTCCCCCCAAACATTGACAACAAAACTATTTAAGCACCAGGTTTTAAATAATAATGATAATAATAATAGTAATAATAATAATGATAATGAAAATGAGTCATTTTGCACAAAGATATTGGAAAAGAAGATTGGGCAACGTGGAATACACTTGTTATATATATAAAGAAAAACATACGAAACGAAGGGAAAGCCGGTTTTATTAAGACATTTATGACAGATATAAATGATAAGAATCAATAAAAACAAACCTGTTAGCGGAGTATGAAAAAATGAGTAACTGTGCTCAGAGAAGCTAGGATTGAGTATTGCACACTGGATTCACATTGGACAGCTGGTGTATCGGTCAAGAGGGTGATGTGGCAATATGTGGTTGTATATGATTCCTTTGTGTGGCTGCTGTAACAATGTGGTTTCTGTATGTAATTGTGTGGGGTTGTATATATGTGGCTACTCTAAGTGGCTTCTCTAAAGGCTGCTATATGAGATTGTCTGTGGCTGTATGTGGTTTCTGTATGTGATTCCAGTAACTATTTGCCATTGTATGTAACTGTGTGTGGCTGTATGTGGTTTCTGTATGTGGCTTATATATGTGTGCTGTAGCTACATGACGCCTGTATATAGTAAGAGTGTGTGGCTATATGTTGCTGCTGTATGTAGCTTCTGTATGCGTTAGCTGCCGGGTATATGTGCGTATATCACTGATTGCAGGCTGCATGCGGCATGAGGAGAAAGCGAGCCAGGCTGTCTTCAAGTACCAATTAACTGCGTCGTAAAATATCAAAAGAATCTGTTCAAACCCTTTTGAAGTTCAAAAGACACTCTAAAGGAGACAAGAAAGAGCCGGGCTCGTTTGATCTGTTAGAAGTTTCGCTTTGATGTGCCAACGCGCCGTTTGATGCGTGTGGATCGTACATTAGCTGCGAAATAACGTTAAAACACATTTCTCCTTGTGCCTGCCCTGTGTTTGGCTCTCAAAGAGAGTAGGGAGAAAGAGAAAAGGGCAGGGGGAGGGAGGGAGTATGATGAGAGGAGTCTTATTTTGCTTGTTTCTACACATTTCTTTTGGCACATTGCGTCCCCCCTCACACTGGAGCTAAGACTTGGTAAAGCAAAGAGCAAGAAACCTTAGGGACGTGGTCCGCGCTTCGGATACAGAGGAAACTGTGCCTGGCATCCGGTCGGACTTGACGACGACTGAAGACAACACGCTGCTGTTAATTTATCGCTGCAGATTAAATCGTTATTTATGATGATGTAATTTTTCAAGTTCTGGACAAACAGCGCGTCAGTGTTTTACAAGCGCGATACTGTTATAAGTTTGTTTTTTTTTTTCCACCGTATAATCTCCGTGTGTCAGGGATTTCATCACATCTGCATATATATTTGCGCATTCCCGAAGTTACAGACCTCGATCGACGGAATAAAGCGTCAGGGTTAGAATGTCAGAACCGGAAAGGAAATTAAGTTACTGCCACGAGGTTATCGGCGTATAAAGCGTAATGTATAGAAGATATTAATTAACATTTAGGGATAGGCATAGGACTGAGAAGGGGAGAGGGCGGCTGAAAGAAAATAATTTGATCAGGAGGAAGGAGAAATGACTTTGAAATGTATAAATCAGTGAATTCAGGACGCGAGGCACTAGACTCACTAGACTTTGATCAATGAGCCAAGACAATGAGAATCTTCAAGGACCAAAGCAGCAACGTTTGAACTCGGCTAACTCAATATTACATTAGATCTAAGCCCCTTTACTACATTATTTTATAAGCAACACTGCGTTTGAATCAAAGTACAAGAAAGACGTCAGGTAGTAGGCCGGATTTTAGATATAAGTTTGTTACTCGAATGTGGCTTTCATAACTTCACAGGCGCAGAAGTTTCGGACTTTATAGTGGGATTCTTTATTTAAGCAATGGCAGTCTTTAATATCTTACAATACATTTATTTTGTTCTAAACAGTTTCTCTCCTGAATTTTATCGATATAGGCTGAAACAAAATGAGGCAGTTCGGTCGTGGACATAGAAATCGTCACTGATAATTCCTGTTGTGAGTACATTCTTTCTGAAAACGTGACAACACTTTTGTCAAAGTAGGAAATCTCGATTAATCTGATAAATCTAACCATCACTATTTATGGACTTGATTCATTGAATCAGATTGTGTTCGAAAATGGCTCGCAATTTCATGGACAACTTGGACTATTATTTCTGGACGGCATCACGGCTGATTACTCAAGCTATCGGTAAGTAGCCTGCTACTAAAGTAACTAAAGACTCAGCCTGTATCCAAAGACTTCTTTTTGTAAGAGAATCATAGGGAGTCGAGAATTATTTTGGTTGTCTCCCTTAAAACGACTGTCTATCAACCACCTCTCTGTTTCATGTGGTGTTTGGTTTGTGCAAGTTTTACTTTATAAAATGTAAACGTAGCCAACATTGGATAATATTCCAATGAAACAAGAAGCTGCTTGTCCAGCGGCCAATCATGTCTCTTGTTACATAGTCAATAGTACCTGTGAAGCAAGAGCTTAGTGCCAGTTTCAGCCAATGGGCGTCTGCCTGAGAAAGGCGGATGAATGAAAACTGGCAGGGATGGTCATAAGAAACTTTGCATTCTAGGCTGGCATAGACTGTATTCTGGCTCGAGAACTCTCAGGAAGGAACCAGTTGTAGCTGATTAATCTAATCACACAACTTTGCTACTTCTCCTATCAGGACATCTCTAATCCTTTTTACCCCATTTTATTTACTCGAACATGCCATTTTAACACTTAAAAAGTGAACCGAATAGAAAGGCAATAATTATTACTTATTTAATCATTTCATTATACACGAAAGGCGAGTGGAAGTTAAAAATGTACACAGTGTAAACAAAATTGTTTATTAACCTAGTTTTTTTTTACACAAAAGCTTACTCGAAGTTAAAAATGTACAAACTGACAACTCTATGCAGGAGTGCTGAGAGAGATCTTTGGTTGATAAATCTTTCCTCGCCCTAAACAAATAACCATTTCTCATCCAGAGAGCATCAGAAACATTACTGGCTTTCAGTAAACAGGGTGGGCTATAAATAGAGTGATCATTGTGTAACAAATTATGTCGTATTTGAGGTCCAAATTGGCCAATCCATTCTCGTGAACCAATTCAAAACCATTCTGAACATTTACAAAATTAAACTGAATTAAATGTAAATAAAGAGTTAAACTAATTAGATTGTAAGTAAGAAATTGAAGTGTAATAAATATTATGTGTAAAAAAATATGAATTGCCTACCTACAAAGTGTTAACCTACATTTGGCCCACCCGGTATGGCACCTCCTCCATCCCTCTCCCTGCACTCCCCCAACCCCCCTCCCACATACACACACAGAGCACACACCCACACAGAGCACACACCCACAAACACACAAGCGCACACACACAAGATATATACTGTAACTTCTAGTGCAACAAAAAGGATTGTTCGATTCTAATTGCTGCGTCATCAGTTTGTGTGAGTGAGTCGGAATAAGGCGGACGGGCCCAACAAGAGTTAATTAATATTATCTTCATCAAGTCAAAGGGCAGGGGATATAGTGGAGGTAATCATGGGGGAGGGGGTGGGGGGAGAGAAAGAAGGGCGGGAAGGGGGGTCGGGGTGGTTTTGGAAACTGCAGTGTTCATTCCATTCATGGCCATGCATGTGTAACCAACCACTTCATGCCTTCAAATCCGCCTTTTGTTTCCATCCCTGCTTTTTTTTTTTTTATCTCTCTCCCGTCCCTTTCTTTTTTCTTTCTCTCGCTCCATCCTCCCCCACCCCACTCTCTTGTGTTGTCTCAGTTATTCTGTGTTTCTAGGAGAGACAAAGAGAGAAAGAGAGAGAGAAAGAGAGAGAGAGGAGAGAAAATCACTAAATTTGTCAATTGCTTATCGAACTATGCAGGCAGACGTGGCCTAAATATAAAAGATGTAGTTATATTTTTCTTTTAAAAAAGTAATATTATTACATAAAAACCTATGATTATGAAAATGAAGATTGTTTGTTTGTCTGTGTGAATGCGTTTATGTGCAAATAGAACAGTTACATAATTGTTCCTGATTAAAGAAAAAAAAAAAAAAAGAAGACAATCTGATAAGAACGAACGGCGTAAAAAAAAGATAAGGAGGGGCAAATTTGTGAAGGCAAAAATGTATCCTGGACTAGACAAAGCCACTTCATGTGTTCTAGAACCTTCTAGAAATGGCGCAGTTCACTGTTCTAATGAACATATCGGCATAACATTTAATTCATTTATAGGTCGAGAGGAAACGAAGTGGCTCTCTTGATTATGTGTGGGAGGAGGTTCTTAGTCAGACGCGGTTATGCCCCATTAATGCAGACTAGCATCCGACTAGACTGTCTAGTTTTTCGTATATCCCGACTAAGATTTCCTGCGATGCTGCGATGTTTAGGAACCCTAATTTGATTGAAGTTTGAGGGCAGAGGGATTATCCCCTGGAAGATGAGTGGGAGTGGGGATAGGGTGGCGTGGAGGGGGGGGATAGGGAGAGATATGCCTGGTGTAGTTAACAGATCTAAAGCCTGCAAGATTCTGCATTACAGAAGTAGATCTGTTTTGTCTGGCGTTGTTAGAAGACAAGAGTTAGACCTGGAAAACGGTAGGTGGATAGATAGACAGACTCTGCTTGTTCTGGCTTTGTATAACATACAGATCCTAATTACAATTATTACTGATATATGAGGCAGATGTTTTTCCTGGTAATATTAATGTACTTAATTCTGTCAAATATAATTTAGAATGAACCTTGACTTTTACAAATGCGACTCACGAGTTGGCAGAAAATAAATTTAGACTGAAAATGCTGGACTTTTAAAAAATAAATCTTTGTTCCACGCAAAGATACAGAGATACAAGATACAGAGTTGTAGCTGAAAAGTGTAATGTAAAAGACAGCGACGAAATATGTTGGAATGATGGTCAAGTCAGACTTTTTTCTAGGTCTTTATCTAGAGGAGAAGTTGACCAACTGCATGTGACTACTGACGAAAGAGCTCTTGTTTGTGTGAGGTAGTGAAATGTGGAAGGTAGCAACTGATAATTGTAGCCCTGCAGGAATTAATGAGTGTTGGTTTGTATGACAAAGAGATCTATTTTCTCATTAGCTTTTGCCGGTTTGAATCTGAGGTTAACTTTCTCTAGAAAATCACTTACAAAATCTTTTTGTAGCAGTCTGTTAGTATCACACGCAGACTATTATTAAAAGATAGTCATTTTATATTATTTTTTCATTGTATTATTATATATATATTTTTAAAAAAAAAAAACCTTTTTCTCAAGCAAATGAAGTGGCTTTAGAATGAATGGCTGAATTATTTTGGAATGATACTGTCTGGCTTAGTCCCACTTATCAATGCTTACTCATACATTTTCTTAGGTCTTTCTGACCAAAATTTCCCGCGTTGTGTCACTTGTCCTTTGCTAACCATTTCAATATCTTATAACTTCAAATGTCGATTTTTAACACAGATGTCAAATCATATTCTTCCAATACTCAAGAAGGTAACTGAAATACATACTACATACCATACAAAATGTATGGCCATCTTGATAACAAGTTAGTGATTTCAATTGTTCATAAGCTTGTAGCTTTCTTTTCTGCGAATTTTTTCCTCATGAGGTAATAAATCAGAATAATCAACCGTCTTTGTGGAAGCTTTCTGACAATCCTAACCATTTTATAGATTGGCGATGTTGGGTCAATGTGACTTTCTCACTGCATAACTGATTCTATATGGTCTACAGGGTGTTACATAATATGTTTTAAGCCCCTGTTCTTTGTTTGTTTTGTTTTGTTTTTATTCGTTCTTTGATGACATGAATTTCTAGCAAGTAAGTTATAATCAGAATCAAAATTTGACTCATTAGAGATGACATTATAGTGATTTCACTGGATGTATACAATGTCATATGTTATATTTTTCTGGCTGGTATAAGCCTGTCCCACTGACAAATATTTGTGACAAAGGAAGGTTGAATGAAACTGCCACATTAAATAAATAAATAAATAAATAAATAAAATAAATAAATAAAAAAAAATAAATAAATAACACAGTATACTGGTTTGGTTGGAACAGAACATAAAAAAAAAGGGGGGGAAAGAACGTGAAAACGAGCTGCAACATCTCAAAAAATGACAACTATAGTCATAACAAATCCAATGAGATGCCAGCCATTGCGATGTTAAGGCGTAAATTAAATGAATCAATGAAGTTGAAAGTACATTGTAACTGAATAACCATGACATTATACTGATAATATCTACTTCTAATAATAACAGTGATACATTTTTAATTGCAATAGCAGTAATAAGCGTAAAAGCAATAAGAAGCACAGTATCAGTACATTAAAACTTTTAGACAAAAGGGAAGCCTTATATCTAACATCTTTTGCTAATCCCTAAATAGAACTTGATGCAGACAGAGTTACTTACCATTGGATGAACACTGCAAAGATGAATCATCACTTCTCACTACGTTAAATGTCTTAAACGCATTACTGATGGTTTGTGGGTTGATTGCATGGGTCACAGTCTCAGCCTTTCTGCAAAACTGTTCTTGTTGTTGTTGTTGTTTTGTTTTTCTCTCGTTGTTTTCAGTTGAATGATAGACAAATGACTTTGACTTTACCTCTGGTAGATAATCGAAAGATCGAACATATAATTTCTTCGTTACGCCTTACGTCAATTTGACATGTAACATAATCAAATTTCAACGCCAATGTGGATTATTTGGAAATCATTGCTATCTCTGTTTGCTTGATTCCTGTGTGACAGCGAGGTGATTGATGAAACCACTGGCCTACATTATTGACCATGTTAAGAAACCTATGGTCTATATAATGGACACACTCTTGTTTTTGTAAGGTATTCCTTAGATAAGAGACACTGAGGATAAGATAATATTAAATTATTAAACCTTAGAAATGTCACGAGACCAATTTTGTCAAATTACTTCATTATTCATTACAATTTGCATAAAAATAGCTTAAAGAATAGCCTATAGATTATAATATAATTTGAAAGGGCACGCCGCAAGTCATTTTTTTTTTCTGAAGAAAGAGAAATATTCCTGAACCCCTACAGACAGTCCCTATGGCACACACAAGGCGGTCGGCTGGCCAGCCTGACCTGAGCTGTAGATCTGAAATTTAATTATCGCCACAATGAGACACAGATGTAGATCTATCAAACTCAGTTTGCCAACCACTCGCTATATTCTCGGAGTTTAAATGCTAGCTGCAGCTGGAGTGAAGTTTGACTTAATGTCTTGATATTCCAATTCCAGGTAACTGTAACCCTTTCCATATCATATTATTATTCTTTTGAATATGTTAAAGTGTATCAATTTAACCTTCAAAAATCTTACTGAAACCAATATTAAATCCCGGATATTTACTTTATAGGTCGAATATCTCAAGTCAAAATACAGAGATGGTCAAAGAGACAGATGATGACAGCTAATGTGTCGCAGAACAAAACTTTCAGATTTCTAATAATTTGTGTTATGGTCTGTCCCTTATTTACGAGTAATGTTTGGATTTCTATAAACTCTTGAACCATAACTAAATCATTGAAATCTAAGTTTGTATTCCTAGTGGAAAGGTGTAGATCTACTTAGTGTTTAAATATTCTAGATCTGTTGTTTTTGTCACGTTGCCGTATTTCACGGTATTATTACCCCTGAGCTGTGTGTGCAGTGGTTCGGGCGGATGGGGAAAAATGTTCTTGCTGTCGGTCTATGGATAGAGAGCAAAACTTTTTCTCCGTGCAGATATCATTGTCTTAGAGTAGCTTCGAACGTAGGCTATCACACTTTGTTACACTGCAGCACTTCCTGTATCGAGTACCCCCAGGTGTGGGTGTGCAGTGGGTGGAAAGAACTGGCGGAGCAAGTTTCGCTATCAGATGTGACTATTGATAGGTTAGCGCTACCCAGATATCACTGTCTCTGAGTAACTTCCCTTTACTAAAACAACCATGTTTTTTTATAACCGGGTCACGGTGATGACCCAGGAAGTGAAAACCTGCTACCATAGTCTCAAGTTCAGGCCAGTGGAAGTTGTTCTGGGTGACCAGTTTCCTGTCTCCAACTTCAACTGTGACGTTAACGTTTTCCTTCCCTAAGCGTTCACAGGTGAGCTTTCGCCAGAGTACAGGCTTCGTGCGTGAGCGGCATCAGGTCTAACACTGGCTCATGTTTCGCTTCATGGATTTGATGTAGATAAACCGCACGACTCTCTTCGTGATCACTTTCAGATTCTGATAACTGGTGAGGGAATTGTTGTGTTTGCTTCATTGAATAAATCAAGGAATTCTATGGTATATGTAGTTTGTCTCTCCTTCTGCAAACTTACACCGATATGATCTTTCATTTCGAATTTGTTTTTCCGACGTGCTAGAAATGATGATGATTATTATTTTTTTCAATTTGTTAGCTAAATCCGGACATTTCTCTTTCCATCTATCCTCGGTGAATGAAAAGCTCTAGAGCAGAACGAGAGAACGAGGGGTGGGGACGGCCCAGGGAGGGTGGGGGGTTGGTTGAGGGAAGAGATGGGGGAAGCACGTGCGATGATGGTCTTAGCTGGTAGACAAATATTACATTTAATTCTTTATTTGAGTATGTGACGACCTGTAAGAAACCCCCAGATTATTGTCTTTTGTTTGCTGTTGTTGGTCTTATTTGTGTTGTTTATTCCATTGTGAACATTTTCCAACGTTTTGTTGTTGTTGTTGTTATAATTGGAGTGCATGATGATGATAATGATTTTTATATGTTTGTTTTGTTGCCCTGTGGACGAACCAATTTGTTTCGAAAATTTGGCACAGGAGTTTAAGATCATACCAAGTTGTTTGTATAATTATGTTATTTGCTTTTCTTGAATTGTTTAATTGGTTGCCGGTTGCACAGTCTTTTTATATTTTATAAAACGATGATGATAATGATGGTGATGATTGGCCTTCTCCCTGAGTCAGTTATGACAGCATAATAGACATAAGATAAAGATAACCACGTGACCCGTCTGAAACCGATATAGTTTCTGTTTTTATCATGACTGTATTTGAAAGAACAGCCATTTGAAACTATCTGTTATTGCAGGTAATGTTTTTGAGACAACAAATTTGATGAAAGACAAACGAGATCAGCTTTTTTTTTTTAGTAACTTTTGAGCCATGCAGACACGAGATTGTTATTTTTTGTGGTCTTTGGTGCGCCATGTCACTCTTCGATGTTTAACTATTGTGTTCAATGTGCAAGATAAGGTTTGTCATCGTGTGTAGTTTATCAATGTGTAAGGGGAGAGACAATTGTTGTCGTGTAACCTGGTGAATCACAACACTTTTATTTGCTTCGATCATAATTGAAAAGATAGTTCTATAACTTTGTTTACTGACGGGTGACAGGTCTAAACGTCAGTACCTCAGTTTGTCTAGTCTGCAGAGAGAGAGAGAGAGAGAGAGAGAAAGAGAGAGAGAAAGAGAGAGAGACAGAGAGAGAGAGACAGACAGACAGACAGAGAGAGAGACAGAGAGAAAGAGAGAGAGAAAGAGAGAGTCAAACTTCTCAAGGAAAATTTGACAAAGCTTTTTACAGAGTAAATTATGGTTGTTTGATAAAAAGAATTATCGATAATGTCATCATTTTTTTTTTCTCTTATTTGAAAGATTCAGTCAGAACTGATCTTGGACAAAGACACTCTTTGATGTTATTCTTTCGATTGATATTCCTGAGGTATGCAATTAAAACTAATCCTTTTGTACAGCTCAAGTTTGGAATGCCCAATAAATGTAATTATTCATTCATTTTCTTTTTAAGAGCCAAATCACGAAAGTTAGTTGTTGTCTTTGATGGAAGTTTAAATATCCATCCTGATCAGGGACACACTGACACGCAGAAAGAAGTAAGAGTTGTTTGATTGTTGAATCTGACATTACAATGTAACAGCAATAACAGTGTTATCTTTTGTTTTGTTTATTACATCTCGAACTTGTTAATTTTAATCACAAAATATCGGGACATCTTGTTCTTATGTACCGCTATAACTAAGCTGACTGTAAGTAGCATTTGTGACGGACATTGGAACATAGAAACTGCTAGCTTGGCTCACCTTTCATGTTATCCTCAGTCATTTACCTTCAGATCTAGCCAGACCTATTTTTTTGCTTTTTGTTTTGTTTTTCTCGTTTATTAAAAAAAAAAAAAAGTTTTTGCTTGTTTTGCTTTATTTTTGCAATGTAAAATTAAGTGTAAAAAGGGAGGTGGGGGGGGGGGGGATGTGAGGGGTGTTTGGTAAAGAGATTAGGTATGCTGAGATAGACAAGATTTTTTAAAGGGAGAGATTATAATAAAACCAGACTTATGGAAGCCTTCAACGCTTACTCCAAACCTAAGCCACCCGCGGAAAGTATTCCAAACTAATTCGATTTACTAGAAAGTGACTGATCTCTTACTTGGCAAAAGTCCTGCTCTGCCTTGAGACCAAGACATTCCTGATCTTTTCCTTGTCTGGCCATAACGTCCGTGCTATGGTTTATCCCCCTCACATGGCAAAACAGTCGAAAACATCCGAGTTCTGAGAGTTTTTACAGCAGGTTAATTTCAATAATCATGCACATTTCTTTTACAATTCGTTGCCTTTTTCAGACGGACTCTTGTGATTAGAAAGTCCGCGAAGGCATGGCTGGCCTTCCTTCAAAAGCCCTCTCGTTATATTTTGCATTGAATTTCCTTTGCAGATAGAACACAATGTAGTTATGCAATTTTCTTATGATTGCACATGGACGCCTCAAATGTCATTAGGGCCTTTAAGCTCGAAATTTGGATTTGGACCAACATTATCCACTATGAAATGCTTACATTTTGAATCAATGAATCCATAGTTTATCACAAAGGTTATAATATGTATATTATTGTATGCATGTCATATATCAACAAGGGGTTTATTTCCCATCAGAGAATCGGTTAGAACTCACCAAATCGCCGCCAAAAAATTGTGACGTTCACAGAACTGCAATTTAGCCCCCCCCCCCCCCCATCTAGTCTATATTATAAAATTGCAAGAAAACCCACAATAAATCCATCAGAAATTTGGCACACAACATTGTTGCATATGGGTCTGTGTTTCTATGTACATAAACCCAAAAAAGGCGTATTATCTTGGACGTTTTTTTTTTCTACAAATGCGGTAATAATTGAATAATAAACTCGAGGGGCTGCTTGATCCGAATTATACGTTCGATTGCATGACGGGTTCAAAACATGTTTTTTTAAAATAATATTCAGTTAAATCAACCAAAATACCAGTGCTCAAGCTTACCATACACTTTAAGTCGGAGGAGGGTTACATTTTAAAAAATCTCTCATCCAGGCCGTGGGTTCTCTTCTGGTTTTTCACTAAATCTCAGTAAATTATTGTGAGAGGGCGCTTAACTTTGGCATGTGTGTATATTGTAAACGTATCCACACTTCACCAGAGAACTTATTGATATGTGGAACTGTTGTTTAAATTTTCTGTGAGATAAAAAAAAAAAGAGAATAAGATTTTGATAAGTTTTAAAATCTTAAAAGATTTTTAAAAATATTTTTTATTTACTCATTATTTATTCATTTACTATAATTATTATTGTTGTTATTTAGCTTTTTACGAATTTACAGTTGTCTTTGAATTTTCTTTTTCTATGATTAAAAATTAATGAGAAAAGCTGTTGCTCGTTTTTTCAGTGTGTAAATTACACAATAACTAGCGTGATAGGGGTGAAAACTATTGAAAACTTTAATTTCATATCTGAAATAACACCGTTTTCATGGCAGCCAGTGCCAGTTACAGAAGTTTTTGAGTCCATTGCAAATGTCCATAGCCCAATGCGGTCACAATGTCACTTTACCAGCTCTCTAGAGCCATAGATACAAAGTTTAGCCTTAAACTGCTCACTCTGTCCTGTTTCAATCCTTGCACCTCCTCCCCTGTTCCGTAATCATATTTTATAACATGTCGTAATGAAATTGTGACATTTCAGTAGTTTTTGTGACATTCTAACGATTAAAAAAATTCTTTTCAGAGACAACTGTGTCAACATGACACAACAAGGCGCCAGCGGTTATTGCCCTTTTCAATCACCAAACAACCTGGCATCCAGTGACGTCATTGTTATTGTATGTGCGCGAGCTGTCTCGTGCAATTATCATCACTGGGCGCGAGTTTAGTCTGGTCTCGTGCACTCATTGATAGAATGGCACTTACTCTAGAATGGGTCCAAATTATGCCATTCAGCTATCGGTACCTGGATCTGGGAAGCCCTTATAATGGTAGCCATTTTTCAACCAATCCCCCGTGAATGTATGAAAGATCTCTTAGCCTCTTCAAGTTCCGCATTTTTGACAGACATCGACGATCATGTCTCTTCATTCTTGTCTTTATTCGATTGTTCTTAGGAAAGTACGTTATGTATAACTAATTTAACAGTATTTCATTCCTCTTTGATTTTTTCAGTTTCATTAATTAATCCTTACAAATAGCACCTTAACATAATGCTCCTTGATCCTGAGAAAGACAGTCTTCCTTTCGCAGGGGATCAATATCTCAATAGAATTAAAGAGCCTAAGAAACAGAAACATAATTTTCGTATTTTCTTTCTTCCTTTGTACCCCCGATGGGGTCCGGGGTACATAGGTAGGTTCTTTGCTCCCACCTGAAGGCGGTGAAAGCCGTCATCAGTGGGGTGTCTTCTATGGGCGACATCTTTTCTCTGTCTCTCCTTGCTCCTGTCTTCTGTCCCGTTTCGTTTTCTTTCCTCTCTTCTGCTCGACGAGTAAACGTATCTTTCCGTGTTTGGCACAATATAGCCGAAATCGTGCTGATGTGTCGTTAGATCCCAACACAAACAAACAAACAATCTTCCCTTTATGCAAATCACACAATACAATACTGTGACTCAAAGAGAACTCAGACAGGAGGGAGAGAAAAAAGAAAGAAAGAATTGAGAGAAAAAAAAAAAAGAAAGAAAGAATTGAGAGGAAAAAAAAAAAGAGGTGGGAGAGTGAGGAGGAGAGGGAAGAAATCGTTGTGCTCAGTCCTATTAACTCCCTTTACTAGACAAAAGAGGGAGCGAACAAGCAGTGTAAAGAGGAAACAAAAATTTTGTGCCCTTTGCTTGAAACATGCAGATTGAAAAATTCCTTTTAAAAATTATGATGCAAAGAGGATGTTTTCTTCTTATTGTTAAATTTTATCAAATTGTTTGGCAACCAGTCTTTCGAATGACATGATGCAAAGGATTTTTCCGCTTTACACCGCTTGCTAAATACTTCGTTTGTCTGTCAAAGGGAAGTAAAAGACCTGGTCAAAATGATCTCTCCTTACATAAGTCCCTCTTTTGGGAGGTGCAGATAATCTGCGAAACTATCTCCCTTTCTTTCAACTCAGTTCCTTCTTAAGGCAGAGCACAGTAGCCCTGCCTCTATGTCACCGAGTTCCATATGTAGGGTTTAACAGGCATTGAAAATGACGTTTATTTCACAACTTAAAAATAGACCAGAGACTTTTAGAGGCATAAAAGTCATTACGATGTTTTTGTAAACATCAGTTTTTTATGAGATGTAGCATGTAGAAGATGGAGCATTTGGGAGAGTTGACGGTTTGCGCGAGTCAAGGTGGCCAAGATTGAGATGGGAAATGGTGCAGTTCTCTTAAGCGTGAAACTTGATTATGTTTGGGAAGATTTGAAGCAGTGAATTTCACAAAGCAATTTTAACCGTAATGTCGTATATCAAGGTGAAATGAGGGAGATAGCAAAGAGCAATTCGCTGGGACAACAGCATTTGACCGACCCTAGGATTAAAAGGGTTAAAGAATATCTTGGTACAGAGCACCAAGCTAATGTATTTTACGCTGAAGTAATGCAATAATCATCAACAACAATAACAACAACAACAACAACACTAAAACGCAATCTCCTGTTGGATGGCACAAGGTGGTGTTAGCATGAAAAGTTTGATACCAACATGAGACTCATGACTAATTCCACCCACTTGGACGAGATCAAAGATGTGATAAAGGATAATGTATTTCTATAAAAACGTTGGCTGCATAAACGTACAGATGATCAGTAAATCCAACTCTGCCATTAACTTTCCCTTACAGAAATCGTTAGTAGCCAATGGGCCACGTCAGCCTTAATAATTGGTGCCCCCGACAAGGTACTAACATATGTCAAAGTTAACTATCAGGAAGGACATGAGATTCTCATCATCAACATAGCATACAGGATTTTTAGTGTGGTTAAGTTTGAGTGCTTCCTGAAATAGTGGTGAAAATAGAGCATAATAATGTTAAGAACAACGATTTGTCACATTTATTTGTATGTGATTGAACTGTGGATAATGGTACCTATTGTTGTAATACCCCCGCCAACACACACACGCACACACAGACACACACACAGACACACACACACACACACACACACACACACACACACTTTTTCTGTGTGTTATAATACTATTCTGCATCTTATCTCCCAAAGCTTTATAGATGTAATCAAACCAAGATGATTGCATGTCATCCAGTTACAATGTTGCTGATCCACTCTCTCTGTTACCCCTATTATTTACTATGTCCTGTACTGCAACATTAAAAGGGGACACCATGCCAGTAGTTGAACTGATGTACGTTATAATAACTATATTACTATTATTATTAGCGTGATTATAATTTAATGCAATAATGACATTTATGAGATCGCTATTTCCACGGGATTATAGGTGTTATTTGAGGGTTGTCTGCCATGATCAACAAACTAATGTATCCTATTCAAAGCTATGGACTGCTTTGCTTAACTTTTAGACAACGCCTCCCTTCACCAGCAGATACTGCAATAAGAGAAGCCTGTCAAACGTTGGTAGATTCAGTTACCAAAGACACTACAGGATCAGGAGAGCGCAACCAATCTAAGTACTTACCAAAACAGCATGAACGTAGAACACAGACTGTTTAAACCTTATGTCGAGACGAAAAGAGCCATGGTTTTATAAAGAAATGACAATCGTACTGACATGGAAAAAATTAATGCCTGAATTTCCAGGGGACAAAAATACAAAAACAAACAAACAAACAAACAAAACGTCTTGTACAGATCGATGGGCTGCCTCTAACTTTGTCATGAGTAAGTCAGTTTAGATTCGATAGTCTGATTTAGTGATTTCTACCGATGACTCACCCAGTCACCACCAAGTGAATGACGTAAAAATCTGTCATGGATTCGCATGCTGATTACGGTACAAAATTAAACATTGTTGTGAAACCAGACAGAAGAGATGAGTTTACTTTCAGAACTTTTCAAATACTTACAGACAGTATTACAAATGAAAAAAAAAAAACAATTTCTATTTTAGCAGTACTGGCGCCGGATCAATAATCCTGTATTATAATAATTCATGTGTGCTCAAAGGAGGCGGCCCAGTATCAGTGACTCTGTACAAGTAAGAAATGGATCTGCAGGAATAAACTGTTTCTTATTTACTTTCTTTCTTCTTCTTCATTATTATTATTATTATTATTATTATTTACACAGCCTTTGATCTCACTTTTCTGTCTATCTAAACTACCATTAAATGTCCTGAGTATATGTTTAGACTTACTGTTTATGCCTGAAGGTATTCCTATTTTTGTTTGTTTTTGTTTTTGTTTTTTTTAAATTTTATTTTTCAATTTTAAAATGTTTTTTGTTTATTGTTTTCTAGAGTTTCATTATTTTTTTATTTCATTTATTTTTTAAAATAATTATACATAAAAACTAATGACGCCTGAGATAGATTTAGCAGTGATTCGTGATATTCATAGCGATGAATTAACGAATTCCATTTTCTAAATGTCGATTGTAAATCCTGGCTCTGTTCACCACTTAAGAACTCATGGCCCTCTGTTTCTCTGGCCTTTTGTGGAGTCTATAACCTGTACTGACTTGTGCAATTTTGAAACATGTACCTAACTGACGGTACGCTTTCTACTCATTATTTCAAAAATATTGAGTGATTCAAGTTGCTTTGGTTAAGAGGTTAGAATGACAATATTTCTCTTATATACGTTTAGTTTTTCAACGTGCAAAGGATTAAAAAAAAAAAAAAAATGAAAAAAAAAAAACCCCTAACATTACAAGGATACTACTTTACATTATATATATATAAGACACTAATGAGTCTCCATATCTTCCAATCATTTGCTTATGAGTTAACGATAATAGTTTATTTTGATGGTTCCTTACTTGTAAAGAAGAGATTTGTACATTCCTGAATTGTCCACCACGTTCCAGCTTTCTGTAGTTTTTACCAAGACTAAGGGTGAAGGAAAACATACTGTAAAAATATGTCCATGTTTTTATATTTTCAATTTTACAGTTCATACTTTTAGTCCTCAGTTTTAACCCTCGGCAAACAAAATGCAAAAAAGTCTTTAAAAATCAAAATTTCAATTTTCTCCTCTTGTGAAAATAAGGGTTACGTGACTTCCGCAGTGTTTTACAAAATGTACATCTATTTGCATCTGGGTATTATAGTTTTCTAATTGTCACTTATTGCTTGACTTATTCTTAGTCTCACTTATTGTTTTAAATGCTCTCTCCATTTTGGGATTCAATAATTCTTATTGTTAATTTCCACGTTAGTTTAGCAGTTAACGATATAAAAAAAATTATGCACATGATGTTTTTTCTACTCTGATCCGCCTTGTCTTTCTTAACGATCTCATTTTCTGACAGCCGGCACTCAAAGTCTGGCATACGTTCTCTCTCAAATTGTTATCTCGATACCGTGAATCGGCAGGATTTATTTTGTTACATATCAGTATAACGGTGCGTGTGTAAATCTGTTCCAATTGCAAAATTGCTATTACTTTGTACCTTTCCCAAGATTATACAAGGTGCAGACAAAGTTTTCCCCCTCGGGGCCCGAGACCTATAAGTCGCTCTTTGCTCCCACCTGCAGGCGGTGAAAGCCCGCCATCGGTGGGATGTCTCCTATGGAATGCCATCCTCGACATTCCAAGGGTGACATCTCTTCTCTCTCTCCTTGCCCCCATCTTCTGTCTCACTCTTTTTTCCTCTCTTCATTTTTGACCTATAAACGTATCTTACCGTGTCTGAGACAATATAGCCGTGATCGTGTTGTGTCGATACTAACACAAATACCAGAAAGTTTGATCAGCACAGGAGATCTAATTCTATTGCTATTGTCACTGCTACTTTCTCTATTGTTATTATTGTTGTTGTTGTTGTTGTTATTGTTGTTTCTGCGATTATTGTTCACTGACATGAACAATATTACAAATGTTGAATTGACTTTCTCCATTCGATTCAATCAGATCTGAAAGCCCAGGCTGTTTAGTAGGGTAAGAGGATCGGGAAGAGATTGGGGGGTAGGCGGGTGTGAGAGAGCGGGTGTGAAGGGCAAAAGAGAAGATCGTAAAAGTGTGTATAAATTCCGAGACAGTGATGTAGCTACAGCTCATTAGAGAGGCCCAATCAAAGCCCGGAGTGACTCACTCACTCGCTGTACCACAGGTTGGTGTGGTGGCGACGTTGACAAAAGGGAGAGAACTTTTTACGAGTTCTAAAATAGAGTTAAGGGACCTGCGAGCTTGGGAAGTGTGGGAGGTTGGCGTTCCCGGGCCAGAAATCGTTTCCACTCGACTTATTTGGTCGTAAAAGTATCAGCTTACCTGGTACAAAGTGGCTGAAGGCGTAAAGTTACGTTTGCCAGGTTGTACCACAAAATTGTGAACAAAAGAATCTTGTTCGAAGAGAGAGTGTGAGTAGTTTTGAATTAATTATTTTGCGTTTTTCGATGGGTCGCCCTCGGCCGGTCACCTAGACGTCTCACTTTTTGTTTTCATTGCTAAAAAAAATTGTAGGCAGACGATATAAAAACTCAATAGAGGAGCTTGTATGAGAACATTCGAAATATTACATCGATAGTTGTTGGGATGTCTGTGTTAATTCTTCAGTATTTTCTTGGAGTAAACAACAACAACAAAATCCTTACATTTGACAATTTCATGCTAAATATTTAATGTCGCCATGCATCAAAATGATAACAACTTAGTTGTACATGAATATGTTCCTACTTCTGCAGTTTAAACTTTTTTTTTTTTTTTAAATCTCTGGAAGTAAATGAGGAAAAAAGTATGAAAATATCGTGAGTTGTTTAAAAATAAAAAAGTTAATATTAAATCAAGATTGAAGTTTGTATCAATAGAAGCAATCCGCGTTCAGTATCCTCTGACGGCCGCTTTTCGTATGGCAATCTGTGTGTGAATAAGATTAAAACTTTGAGATGATAAGTTGTTTATTTTTGGTGTTCGATTTTGTGGTTTTAAATGCGGGTGCGCTGTTCTAGTTAAATAGTTAATATATAGCATTTTTAAGTTGTTTAGTCGGTTAAAATATGTGCAGTGTTGTATGTTATACTGCAGTGAGCCTCGGTCTAATTTGTGTTCAATCCGTGTTAATGTAAACAGCTTGAAACAGCTTAGTCTTTTTCTGTGAAGAGAATTTTTGTTAGGACATCCTTGTCAAGTTTCACGTTTCAATTTTGTGTACGATGTATCAAATTATCACCCGCTGACCAGCAGATGTTGTGGAGGACTAAACATCAAAGATTATCACCTGTGAAAAAAATCAGGTAAATATTTGTTATGAGATTTTGAAAATCATTTCACTCAAACTTGATTTGTTACATACTGTTGTCTGGGCGGTGAAACAGCAACAACTGATTACATCATCAACATCAACAACAACAGCAGTGACGGCAACAAAGTAGTCAGTAGCAGACCGATTCAAATTGCACAGAATCTGCTGTTTCTCCACATTAAGAGGTCTCTCTCAATCTATACGCGGTCTACATCCGAAAGGCACCTGTGTAAAGGCAGAATTACGCATGGAGAAAACATCCTTGTCTATACAGGTCTTTGTGATAGATTTATTTTCAATGTCTACATCAATAGGCTGTCTAAAGTAAGTGGTGATCCGTTGACCCCTGACTGATGGAGAAATCAGCGTCAAGACAAAGTCAAAGCAACAGGTTACGAAAATATTTCAGATCAGATTTGACTCCTTTCGAACAGAAAAAACTTACTTAAATGACATGAAATAGAGACAAGTGCTCAACACCATGATTTGTGTGGCCAAATTGTATTGTAACTTTCAGCCACTCTGAAGGCAAAATCAAATGTAAAATTGAAAATTTCAGATGTGATTTCGCCGTGACAGTCTTTAGGTAGGTGGTCAGAATCGTTAGATATATCGACATGATCGAGAGACAAGATACTGGAACTGTCTTTTATTTCTAAAATTCTTGAAGTTCGTAGTGAATAAGAATGGGCGCCGTCTTTTGGGCCTATTGATACACCTCTTTTTCTCTGCCCCTGCGTAAGAAAGTGATTGGTATCCAGTTAGTTATGTAACTTGTCGGGGGGGGGGGGGGGACAGCCCCCCCCCCCCGTCCCCCCCACTC
>JBCAUA010293493.1:0-15966 GCA_038406235.1 Peronia verruculata | reverse complement strand
CCCCCCCCCCCCCCCCCCCCCCCCCCCCCCCCCCACTCCAAAACAAAATGAAATTAGACATACAAAAGCATTTTCATAATGCTTTGGTGGATGGGATTGATGCTGTTGTCATAGTTTCGTTGTGATACAGTTTGAACGCCATTAGACGCTAAAGTCAGGAAAAAGGACGCAGATTTTGGAGAACCGTGATCGTCCACACCTTGAGCTGGGGCACGACTTGAAGATGACCAACCCCATTTTTTTTTTTTTTTCTGCAGCTGTAAAAAGGGGGCATTTGAACAACTCTAGGAAATAGTACATTCGGCTGCCAAGATATTCTGATAAAGAAAGAAGGGTGTTCTGTTTTATTTAAATTTTGGAATGTTCATTCTATTCCGATATCACAAGTGCATAGATGAGATTCGTCAATTTTGTCCTCCAGCTTCCTGCGGGTGGTTATTTCGATTGGTAAGGTATATTTCAACTAGTTCAGTATATAGCCCGTCGATGGCATGGTTTTAAATTAAATGAGGGAAAACTTAAGCACCTTTTATTAAGCGGAATCGTTTTCTTTAAAATGCTGTCTGATAAATCGTTGGAATTCATATACAGGAAGACAGTGTGATTTAAAGGCTATAAAAGTGGGTATCAGTCATTGTAAAATGCACCCACGTTTTTCCAAGAGGTTTGTTTGGCCTTAGTTAAGGTGGAAATAACTTGTATTTGGACAATCTTTTGAACGCTGATTTCCTTCCGTTTGGGGGCGGGGCGGGAAGGAGGGGGAGTTATACACTAGACAGATGTTTTGTTGTAGGTGTGCGGCTTTCTTCCAGATTTACTCGGCTGCTTAGTCAAAATACAGTGTAACTTTATTCGGACTTTTTATGTGGGTTGTTTATCAAAAATGAATGTTGTTTTCCATCTTGAATTGAATATCCTTCAAAACGATGGGAGGCAGCAGCAAGATGAGTGCTTTGATGACGTGCCCCCCCCCCCCACTCAATTTCCCGCCACCCTCACATTCTCTTTCTCTCTTTCTGTTTATTCTCCTATCTTTGTGTGTTTGTGCGTTTTTTTTTTTTTCCCCATCCATTTGTATTTCCGTTTGTCTTTCTTTTCCACCTTTCTTTCATTCTTATTTTTTCCTTCAGTCTTACTCTCTCTCTCTGTCTCTCTGTCGTCATTGTCCATTATTTCTCCCCTCAGTCCGTCTTTTTTTTCCCCTCTCTCTCTATCTTTCGGTCGACGAAAGCAATGTCTCCTTTATTGTCCTTGCCACAACATGCCACACTGCAACAACTTGGCAAAGCAACTTCATGTAAGGATAAACACTTCCCAACACGTCACACCCGGCCTGCTCTCAACAAAAGCTTGATTTTATGTACGTCTCTGCATTTTCATTACCTTCGTTATAGTTTATCCTGTATACTCAGTGTAATATAACAGCGAGTATTACTTTGCATGTAGTCTCTGAATTATCCTGTATTACAGTGCTACAACTCCTTCGCGTGGGCCCAGGAATATCTCTTATCTGTCCATATCATACCTGAGTTTTCTTTCCAGTCGGTGTGAGGAGATCACCTTGCTGTAGATATAATAATATATTCTTTTAGTACTTTTACATATACGGTAAGGTATGCAATACCTGTACAGTTAACAACAGCTGGTGGACAAGGTGCAGGAGAAAGGCAGAGAATAAAATGCATACGGGACAGCATTATGAAGTCAAGATGAGCGAGATAGTAATAATTGAAAGGAACAAAGTGTATGAAGTTGCGGGTAGGTTGTGGAGGCAATGGTAGTGACGTAGGGAGAGGTTTCATAGTCCTGTAGTTCATCCTGGTAATGTGTATGCCCACCCTGCTGAACATCCCTCTGATTCGTGCCAGTTTTGGCGGTTGTGAGACAGACCAAGCATGCACTGAGACCTGGCTTTACAGTGTCCATTTTGTTGCATTGTTGCCGGTCGTCAAGTTTTATCCTCTTTTCTATGGAATGGTTCCCAAAATGGCTAACTTCTGATAGTCTCCATATATCTTTGCTGAATAGTTGAAGATGACAATGGACAGTTTGTGTGGATATAGAATTATTCTCTGTTAACTGTTCTCGTACTCCATCCTAATCCCGAGGGTATGTACTGTCGAGTTTCCAGGTATCTGGTTCTACTTTTGGCGGTAATAAGACCTGTTTTACTTTGAAATCAGGTGCAGTATTGTCCTCCCAGTGATCTTGTCAATCCTGTTTTTGTCTCTGTCTTCCTTTTGTAACTGTTCCTTCAGAAACTGCGTTTTGATAATCCGTCAGATCTTGTTACAGATCAGGACGGTCATGTCTTCTTATACATGTATTATCTTTGGCAACGGTCAGTAATGGTGAACTGTTGTCAGACTCTGTTTCTTTTGTCTCCGTAACCTAAGCTTTATAGGAGAAACCTCATCTCATCCCCACTGTCAGGACAGAGACTAGCACTCCCATGCCACATTATAAGGCGGGGTTGTGGCGGACTAGGGACGCCTCGAGATAACCACCAGATAGGAGGTTGAAAGACTTATATAAAACGAACTAGGGTCGCTAAACACTATTGTACTCGAAGCCAAATCCAGGACACCTGTAAATGCTGCTGTTTCACTTTTGAAAAAGAAACATGCAAAAAAATGTAAAAATTTACTAACAAAGTTAAAGCTAACTAAGCTGTGGCATTGTCTCTTTCTTTTCAAAAACCAACACAGAAATTTAGAGAATATTGTATTTAATGTGTAAATGTACAAAGAAATGACTATGATTGAATTCAGCTTGCGCGTTTTTTTTTTTTTTCCCTAAAACGGCAGACATTTTTTCTCTAACGTTAATATTGTTCCTCATCTGTTGTGATGTTTTGTGTATTGTTGTTACCATTTCTTTTTCTTGAAATCAGTAAGCGGTTGCAGTTTTTATCTTGGTGTTCAAGCTGTTTGTATGAGTAATGCTTGTGATGATCTGATGTCAGTTACGGATGATGATTGTGATGATCATGTTGAAAACGATTGTGCCCGATGATTTTTAGTGCCAGATGTCAGCCCATTCAGCGTTGCAACCACCCTGGAACGAGAAGACCTTTACAATATGAGATAACACCCACCCACCCTTCCTACACGACGTTTTAGACATTACTACTCAAGCGACTTGCCACATTCCAGTACCTTGCAGAAATAGATACGAGAAGTCAGATATCGACCAAGGAGTTACCGCTGCTGTCAGCTCAGTGTGTCAGATTTTCCTTTCATTGGTGGGCTCCACTTGTGAGATAATATTGAGGGTTATGCCAGTTTAGGGTCCCCAGTTTGCTGTGTGGACGAGGGGGGGGGGGCGATGGTAAGGGGAGTATAACACATCTTAAGACAGCGAGTGTCGAACCTGTAAATTTACTCACTGCTTCAAAATAAACAAACAAATACACTGTTTGCAGAAATAAATATGCTGAAAATTCGGGGGAAAAAAAATATTGGAAGGCCAAGTTATCTCACCCGTTTCATTCTTCTTCAAGGCATCGTCTTCGCCATCGTCATTATTTCACAAAAATGTTTCAAATCTAGGACGGTTGTCCACCGCCAGATTATTAAATACATTTATAAAACCGAAAAAGAGTATTAAGAACCTGATATTGAACAAATTGATATCACAATTCTAGCCAAATTTTATTACTTCAATAGTTCTTCGTCAGGACAATAAAGAAAAACCTACATCGTCGTCTTCATCGATGACCTCCTCCGCTCTCCCTCGTTTTTGCGTGTGTCATGTCAGTACGGCGTTGCTACTTTATTGCCCTGTGGAAGAGCCAGCTTGGTTCGAAACTTTGGCTAGTGATACTAACTTATTCATTTTTGACCATATCGAGTTCCCCATTTTGTTATTTGCTTCTTTTGGTGTATTTGATTGGTTGCCTGTAGACGGCCGTCTTATATTAGAAGATACTTAAGTAAAATGATAATGAAGATGAAAATGCTCTAGGGACCTTGGTGGGTTGAGTATAATTAGGGATCTCCTTTTGAAGACGCTGTACATCCACCGTTCTTTTGCAGACCCCTCCTGTTTCTCTCGCTCTCTATCTCTCTCTGTCTGTCTGTCTCCTCCCCTTTCACCTCAGTCCCTCTCACACACATTTACATTTATAGAGAGATTTACTCGTCTTTTCTCAGCTCCAGATTCAGAACTGTCTTAGTCAGTACATTTTAATAAACATACCCACTCCTGCAATTCAGCCCTACAGTCCGCATCATTGCCACATTTGGAAAGATGTAAAGGTGACATTACTCGCTTCAAATACCACGCAAAGTCTTGTATTACCGGAAATTTTTATTCAGTTCATTGTTCTATGTTGAAAACTGGTTTCTTTAATATTATTTTAACTCTGGCAATTTTGCGCATCAATGCAGAAGTTGTATAGCCACACGGTTTGTTCTCTGAAGCGGAATATCTAATCTTATAATCTGAATCTCTCCTCCCCCTTACACACACACACACAGACAGACAGACAGACAGACAGACACACACACACAGCCATACACACACACACACACACACAGCCATACATACACACACACACACACATTAAAATAGCATGACTTAGATTCAAGTTATAATTTAAAATGTATGTTTTTTTTTCTTCCTTTTTTGATTCGTATTTTATTATTATTATTATTATTATTATTCCTAGCTTCCCCTCCCCTTCTTCTCCTGCCCTTCATCTCATTTTTCTTTTTAACCTTTACTCTTTCTCTCCTCCCCCCTCTCCCTTTCTTTCATCATATCCCAGGGGTTTTATGGTATTATTTTTTTATGTTCTTGCCTTCTTTTTATCTTTTTGGTTTGTTTATTATTTATTAACTGATTTATTTAATTTATCATCTTTCTTTCTTCATTTCTTTCATTCTTTTTGTTTTCTTTGGCTTCTTCCTTTTTTCTTTGTAAATTTATGTGAGTGGTTCCTGTTCTTTTGTGTTATCTTTGACAATGTTTATCTTATAGTTTTCTTTTTTTTTTTCTGTACATTTCGTTTCCTTCTCAGGTGTTTAAGTTTAATGATCTTGTTCACGTTTCACATGCTTTGTTTGTTTGTTTTATTATTTTGTTTATTTACTTTCTTTTGTCATTTTTGTTTTCATTCATTGTTTTTAACCTTGCTTCTCAAGCACAACAACACGAGCACTATAAAACGAAACACAATATCAGGCCAGAGGACAGCCTTTGCCAGTGTTGTTATTTGAAAGTTGTATTGTATTGGGTACTGTTATCGACGACACGACAACACTTTCCTTGCCAACGTATTCATATACTATACAGATTGATTTTGCAGTCACTAAATATCAGGTATAAACACATCCTATGAGAACGACCCATAAGAAATAAGAAAAACCCAATAAAATAAAGGGATTTTAAATTGGGGAATATCAGTCGACGTGAGCATCTCCATATTTCAAGAGGTTTTACTTCAGACCATGCAAGGAATGAGTTATATAATCTTGTGCTTGATGGCAGTACTACAAACTGAGTTTACATTAAATTACATTGTCTTAGAATATGTAAGAATATTTGCAAGGCTATATAATTCTGGGTTTGTATCCTGTCATTGATTCTTTTGTTCATTGATTTGCTCATTCATTATATATTAATTCATTCATTAGGTCTTTATTCATTCAGTCAGTCATTTTTTTTATTCACTCATTCATTCACTGAGTTATTCACTTTCATTTATTTATCGATGATTTCTTTAAAGTGTCATAATTTTCATGATCACCTATGTTTATTGTTTCTGTCTATCAAATTTCAGAATTCTGGATCTCTTGTATGATTGACATCTGACTGGCTGTTTTCAGAAGAATTTCAGAAGATCAAGAAACGAACAATAATAGTCGATTCATCAATTTGTCAGCCAACCAAGCAGCCAACCAACTAGCTATCAGGACGCTCTTCTGGCGAAGAAAAATTGCTGTAACTGAAAGCGAAGAGTATGCTAAATAGCCTATCAACAAACTAACTTGCCATCTCAAACACCGGGCAGTAAGCCAACTTACCAGTCCGTCAGCCAACCAACCTATCAATCCAACGAACCTTCTCAGGAAACCATTTCTGGAAAGAGCCTTCGCCAGCGCACTCGGTAGCTGAATGGAGTAGTAACATGCCGGGGCGAAACTACCAAGGAGGTGGCAGCTTCTACCGACAGACCGGCGGCAAGATGACTAGGAACGTAAGCCAGGCCCCCCAGCAGAACGGCGGGGAGCCCCCCAACAGCGCCCAGAAGCAGCAGGAGCGTGCGGTGCGGGAGGCGTACCGCAAAGAGCGCAAGTTTCTGGAGTCCTACCTGGCGGACGACGAGAACTTCCCGTCCTTTAAGAATCAGCTGGCCAAGATGGGCCTGCAGCTGCGTGACATCCCAGCCGACGGGTGAGTGGTGCTGCCTGTTGTCCGATCTCTTTCTCGCTCTGTCTCTTCCTGTTGCCCCCCCCTCCCCCTGTCCGGATACGATTACACTTTTTGTCCCCGTCTTTTCCACTATCTGTCTTTCTGTCTTTACCTCTGCTTCTTGTAAGATCTTGCTGTCTCCGTCCGTCCTCCACCTCTCTCGCCATGCCACTTACCTCGAGCTCTCTGTCTCTGTTTCAAGGTCTCTGTGTTATAAGATTTCTCTTTCTGTGTCAGTCTCTGCCTATTGCATTTTTATTGTTGTTGTTTTATCGTGTCTCTGTCGCCACCCATTGCTCAACCGCTTTGTCTTCCTATCCCATCCTTTCCTCTTTCTCGCTCTTTCTCTCTCATTTTGCGCTATTTCTCGCCGTCTTCCCCTCTGTTTATCTCTTGCTCTCTCTTCAATTGTCTCTCATTCTTTTTGTCCTTGCTGACACTCAGTATATACTTTCTTGTCTTAATTGTTGCTATCTTTTTTTGCTATTGCCTGGTTCTGTCTGTCTGCCTAGTTCTGTCTGTCTGTCTGCCTGCCTGCCTCTGTCTCTGTCTGTCGCTCACACACACGCACACCTCATGTCTCACTTTCATTGACTCTCTCACGACCAGTTTGTCTTTTGCGCTGTCTAATATCTCTGTTTTATGGCTTTCCGTCAGTAAGTCTGTCTGTCTGCGTCTCTCTTTCTCTCTTGTCCTCTCTTTCGCTCTCTCTTTCTCTCCTTAAGTCACACACTGACTCACTCACCTGCAAGCAACCTGTTGTAAAAAAAAGAGAAGAAACAGGTTTCCAACCCATCAATTACTCCCTGTCCTCTTCATCCCCTTCCCTCATCTCTACCCTTTCCAACCATTTGACCATTTGACCCCAGAAAGCAGTAGATTCTAACAATGCTGTTCTTTCTTATTATTGGTACGGATCTTTTCGACACTCGGCTTTTGCCCTCCTCCCGCTTCCCACATGCACAAAAAACACTATTCTTAGATCTCAGTGTGACTCCACGCTGGCTCACCGAAGTGCTAACAATGCGCATTGTCACCATTCTCTGCCTAACACTTAAATTATCATAGCTGAGGAAACGACAGCAAACCACATGAGAACACAGCCATTGACCTCTTTGGACTGAAGGTATCCACCCTGAAATTTGCCGTGGGCAGCAGTTTGTGCTGAGACATTTTTTTTTTTTTCCCCGTCCACCATCCTTGAGTACGGCAGAGGGACATACATGTACGGTATTATTTTTAGATCATCAGTGGTCTGTCCAGAATATGATCGAATAGTCGATTACCCTGTACGCAAATGATCGATTATCACCTTAGCAAAGTGTTTGGTGAGAACAGTTATTGATATTATCTATTATTGCAAAAATCGACTGGATTCGATTTTATTCGATTTTCGTTTCTTTTTTTTTTTTTGCTTTGAGTCAATTTTGTGGATTCTGCATGAAGAATCAAGTGCACACACAAAAGCTCTATTTTGCCATCTGCATATGGAGATTAATGATTGATATTTCTAATGCAACCGGGTAAGACACTGCAGGGCAGGCCAGAAGCCCTTCCAAGGTAATCTCACTGAATTCTTTCTGATGTTGGTTGCTTTTTTTTTTATTCGTCTTTTTGTCAGAGCGAAGAAGACAGTGTCATTGCAGATCATAAAAGACCCAGTTCCGTCAAGAGCCAAAATTGTTTTGGGAAGGGTCTATTATAGATAACATCAACGTAATAGTAAAAAGTTATAGGAAAGAGCAGGTAAAGGAAACAGTGATACATAATAGAAAGGGGGGGGGCTGTGTTAAAGGAGGGCAAGTAAGATTCTAAAATGGTGAAGCACAGGGACAAATAAAAGGTCAGGTGGGGTCAAAAAGAGACGGTCAGAAATGAAGCTGAGACCAACATACATGTGTTACAAAAAGACAGAACGATTACTAAGCACCAGAGAGAGAGAGAGAAAAAAAAAAAAGAAAGAGAGGGCGAGAGAGATAGATAGAGAGAGAGAGAGAGAGAGAGAGAGAAGAGGACACAAAAAAAAAAGATAAACAAATAAAATCCCACCTCCCTCACATGCTCTCTTTTTGAAGAAAAAGCGGGGATTAAAACTCAATATTACCTTTACAATGAAATCTTAGTGGCGCATAGCCTGACCTTGCTAGATGTAGGTAGTGATCTGAGCACACTGAGAACCGAGCATAGACATAAAACATAGATCTACTAGATCTATATGAGCCCAGTGCCGAGCCGTTAGATAAACAACCCAGGAAAGGGTTGAGCCCTTCGCTCTGTTTGACTTGTACTTTCCCACGAGCTTTGACTGTTGAGTTGGGGACTAAACTGGTGCAGTGTAATTTGGGTTTTTTTTTTGTTTTTGTTTTTCTGTCTTGCGTGTTCTTTCTTTCTTTCTTTCTTTCTGGTCACTTCTTCTTCTTCTTTTTGCTGTTTTTTCTTCCTTTTTTTGTGTCTGTCTCCCATTTTCATTCACTCCCCCCCCCCTACACACACTCTTCCTTCATTTTTCTTTTTTTCTTCTTGATCATCGTGATCGTGCTATGTTATTATTATAAATATCATTATTATTACTGAATCATGTTTGTTGATTGTTCATTCTTTGGGAAATGTTGACCTTACTTTGTTGAAAACAAGGAATGAAAATATGAATTGAAAGACATTTAAGACGTCTCATCCGTAGATGTTTTGATGTCTGAGCAACCGTAATTCAACCCAGGTAGAAACAGGTACGGTATATAAGTCATAAGAACAACGTCTGTGATATATAATACTTCCACTCAACCTCTGACATGTTTTTATGTACCGAAATATTGCTTGTCTTCCCAGAAAAGTTAAAATTACAAATAGACATGACGTTCATTGAAATTTTAAAAAAGTAAAAAAAAAAATGTAATCCACGAGGAATACATAGAAAATAGAAACGCATAGCCCAAACAAGCGCTCGATGAACACCTTTTGTGATAAGTGTAGTATAATGTACAATCATCAAACGTAACGTCATGTCTTGCAGTTAGTCGAAATGAGTCGTACATCCATTTTCTACCCAACTGAGTCATTACTTTCGCATATAGTGCAAAACACTTTGGGCTGGCTTCGCTGTTGCCAAAAATATCGTGTGTTGACGAGACCGGGGGAAGGGAGGGGGGGGGGGCGGCTCCTCAGTGCCGGTTAAAGTCATGAGAAAATTCAACAATAATTAATTGGTGGAAGTTGGTACTTTTTCGCCCTTTGTACTGTTTCTCCCACCTGGGACACAAGGGTCTGAAAATTAGTTTAACCAGTGAAATATCAAAAGGTTTCCAGTTTTAATTGAAATTTTAAAAAAAATGTTGATATTTCACTGGTTAAATTAATTTTTAGACCTTAAAAAAAAACGATGTATCATAGATGGGCGAAATAGCCTACAGGGCGAAAAAGCATCAACGTCTCTTAGTAGTTTAGCACATAAATCTAAATATTTACGTTACAACATCCCCCGACACACTAATAATCTGCTTATCTGCTTATTATTATGAGCCATGTTTCTCATTCAAGAATGATTTTTCTTTTCTTTCATTTTCTGATGCAGTATGAAACATCGATTTCAGGCTGTATTCATCACATTCAACTGTCGGTTTCCACTTTCGAGTTCAGCCACTTACGACTCATTCTGACTGGCGGCGAAACCATTTGTAATTATGTCAAAGTAAATATATAATATGTCATATCTTGAAAGGAAAGGAATGATAAATTGTCCCCCCCCCCCCTCAAAAAAAGAACAAACGGGGACACTGCTGCTCTAAAGACATTCAAACCTCTGTGCTACCCATCGGTTACCTGGCCAGGACGCTGTGACCTGGTTTTGTAATGTCGTCAAGACTCCATCCTGAATATTAGGTTACCTCCGAAATTGGCCATGCCCATGCTTTTTTCTCGCTTGTGTCTTACATATACCTGTTTGTTTCCTAGACTTGTTTACCTGTTTGTTGGGTTGGCTTGTTTCTAGTCGTGGCCTGAAAAAGACCGGGCATTGTTACAGTCGATTGTGTGGCCGGGAACTTGGACTGTAACGTGCTAGTAGTTTTCTTTGATATAGTTTGAAATCGGAGGGACGCTTGAAGAGACCCCAGACAGTCACATTTTGGAAACCACTGGCCCTTTGCCCCAACTGTTTACGCAATGCGGATCATTACGCCAAGGTGAGAGGAGTGCAATATTTGGACTGGTGCTTGACAGGGACACGACTTCATCATGACATCCATCTGCTCGGATTTCTGTATGGATTCATACCGTTTGCCTTGGGCCTATGGGACACATGCGTCGGTATGCTTGCAAACGAACGCATCCATACTTTTGCATCAGCATATCACATGACGACCATTGTCAAGAGATCGCACTTGCATGTGGAATACTGAGTAGACAAAACTGCTGTGTGATGTTAAGGGTGGGGGAAGGGAAGAACGGAGCTCCCATCAATACCGCACGAGTAGTTCAATACTTTCGTTAATAACGCAGCACACATTGATCCACACACTTTCCCTTTTGTAAAATCTCTGACACGGACACACACGCACACACTATATGAAAATCATAGAGATAACGCGTCCACCTGGAATACTAAAGTAGACGAAATTGTTCTGTGTAGATAATTATGGATAAGGATGGGAGGAGGAGACGGGACACCAAATAACACGCCACTCTCACACATACAGCACACTGATACCCGCCTCTGTAATTTCAAAACACTTCCACACGCACACAGGATGGCAGACACATGCAGAATTCTCAAGCCCAGTTTGCGAACAAAATTTTAATTTTTACTTGCTGACACTCTCAATATGCCCGTGTTATAGAGGAGCAGCTTGCTATGTTCTCTTGCAACCTCGGAAGGAAAGAGTACCATTTACATAGGAATAAGAGGTCCAGGACTACTGTATTGTGTTTAGGAAGGACCTCTGTCTGTTGTTAGCATATTAGATCCCAACTACGTCCCGCTCCGTACCCCCTTCCACTCTTTTTGGTTAGCACTTCATAGAGCAGAACAGAAGTCGGTGGACAGAATCGTGTCCAAACACTTTAGTTCAGCGATCATGTTTGCCGACTGGCCTATCCGTGCTTGGTCATGCAATCGAGAAACCCCCTGCTGGACCGTTCCAAACATGCAGTTTTTGGTGATTTGAGATGGCCTTTTCAGAGCGAGATGTATATCAATGGCTAGAGGATATATACACCATAGATAAGATTGCCAAAACCAAATTAACAATTCTAGACCTTTTAAAGAAGAGGAAAAGCCATTCTTAATCTTTTAGGTCAACAGTATGAATTTGACGTACCAAAAGGAGAAAAGATCATTTGAAATTTCTATGGCGTATTGTATGTGAAGGCATACAGTTAATGTATAGAGAGACTCACTGAACCTGTGAACGATATAGGGTGAACAAGCTGATGGCAAGTGAATCAATGGTGTAATAGAATCTACTTGTTGTTGATACAAGTACAGTTCTTTTTCTCACTAGTCGTTTTGAAATGGAAAGTGTGCCAAGTGACTCGACCGCGACTGGCCTGGAATGCAATTAAATTTGGCTGACAAAAAAGAAAAATCTGGAAACGTGACCGAGGCAGAGTACAATTCGAATTGATTGTGGCCGCGTTGTGCTCACGTCCGGTGATACTGAGTGTCATGTAATGTCTGTTGTATCATGGGGTTCTTGCGAGTTTATTAATATTCGACTTCTGATGCTGACGTTTCGCTAAACCTCTCTCCTCTTCTTTCCCGAAATGGCAGGCTGCGACATCTCGAAGTTAATTCATCCTGCTCTCAATGTTGTCTTTGTCGAGGAAAAAAAAAAAGAAAGAAAGATAAGAGGGAGAGAGAGAGAGAGACAGACAGACAGACAGACAGACAGAACGAAAAAAAAAAAGGAAAGGGGAAAGCAACAAACTGGTTTTTGATATGCTTTGTTCTCGCTATTGTTTTTGTAGTTCTTGTTGTTGTTGTTGTTGTTGTCTTCAGCTAGGATTTTTGTGTAGCATAGCATTCACATTTGATTATCGACCGCTCGACCCTTTGCCCACATACGGCCGAACAGGGGAGTTTTGCTCGCCTCCAGGGTAGAGTGTCGGGAGCAACTACTTTAGGAGGAACCATTGTATCGGGCCATGCTCAAACACAATCTCTCCCTATGACAAGCCAGGCCGCCCGACATAACAAGACCCAGACAAAAGCCAAATGGGGCGCGAATTCCCTACACCTTCCAAGGAGATGATGATAACAACATTTAAGGTCAAGCATTTTCCCTGGCCTAATTCCCTTCTCCCCAGGTCCTTTCATTGCAACCTTCTTCTGAAGGACAGACACGTTCTTCATACCATAGATCGTCATACTCACCATTCCCCTATGCTCTCCTTTAGCCTCCCGACTCCCGCCCCTTCCTTACACCGCCATTAACTCTTCAAAGCCCAGTGTTTCTAATACATGTGTCATAATTCCACATCAAAGAATAGTTTATAGAAGCATACACTACAGATGAAAGAATGATGTGAGTCTGTACAGGAAATCAAGGCTAGGAATTTCATAACTTTAGAATGTATTTTATAAATCTATTGTTATGTTAGCATTGAAGATCACTGCGTATTTTTACTTAAGCTTAGAGGCTGATTTTCTCAATGATTCACCCATTTTACTTTGCAAAAATATGAATTTTCAATTGATACACAGTTCAGTGATAGCTTACATTGTACCACGACAAAACGGAAACCGTCATTCCTGAATCTGACAGTCCTGCTGTTTCTCCTGCCTAGTAAATAGCTTATTAGTTTTAATTGTTGTTTGGGTGGCAACAGTGTTAACCTCTCTCCGCCCTACCTTGCCCCAAACCAAGACGATTCGCATTTTTTTTTTAAACTAAACTTTGACCAGGTCACACGCCGTGCGTGATCCACTTAAGGACATAACGCTCTACAGTCATGGCCCAAATAGTGTTTGGTTACGCCCGGTTTAATGTGATTTAGTCATTGTATTACTTTTGCTAGCTTACCTGTTACTGTTAACAATCCTTTCAAGGTGATCTCATTTATGTGAAATATACCCCCCATCGGCGTCACAAAGCTAAGGGTATAGTGATTTATTGAAGAGGCTCTCTCTTTCTCGCTCCTACCCCCCCCCCCCCCTCCCGTCATCGAGATCTAAGGGGTTAAATTGGGCCTTCGATATACATAGAATGTATATGTTTATAGAAGTATAAACTTCAGTATTGCTAAGTATCAGAGACGGTTGACCTAATTAACAGCTGTAGCTTGGAAAACCTATTGAATCAGTCACTGCCTGAATAGACTGCCACGGATACCAACATTCTAGTGGTGTAGCTCTGTCTTTCGGCTTCTTTCTTCCTAGTGCTTAAAATATCATTGAAGGAGTTACCGTTTTTGAAATGTTCCTCTGAGGTTTTTATTATTTTCCTTTCTCTTTTATTTTCTGCCGGGCTGTAAATCAGCAGTGTTTAACCGGGGTTAGTCGGAAATCTTGAAAATCAACTTAGTAATGGTTTTCTGCATGGTAATTTGGAAACGCTGAATGGCATACATAAAGGAGATTTCTGCATAAATAAAACCCGTAGTCTAACTGGTGCAACAGAATAGTATTAGAGAATTAATGTGGCGTGTTAGCTCAGTGGTTTGTGCTGCGGCCTTTGGAAGCAGAGGTCGGTGGTTCGAATCGCAAAGGTAGCACGTTGTATCCTTAGGAAAGATACTTAACACACAATTTTCCTCAGCCCACCCATCTTAAAACGCGTACCTGGTGTATATCAGGGGAAGTACAGTAGCGCTGCACTGCGGCGACGCGGTCTGAAATGGCCAAGACAATTTCCCCTCTTGGGGAGTCAAGGGATGGTACTTTTTTTTTTTTTTACTTTATTATAACGTTCATGATTTTTAAGTCCCGACACAGCTACTGATTTTGTAATTTTTATTTTATGGTCAGAGACCATTTATGGCATTTTTTTATTTTTTTTTTAATTTTATAGTCCTGGAGCTTTAATTGCAAATTCTTGATTTTATAATCCTCAGCCTCTATTGCAAAGATTTTTAACTGGCAAATTCTTGATTTTAAGATCCCAGATCCTTTAGTGTAGGCACTCAAGAGTCTCCGCAAATCACGATCAGATACCATGCCCATTTCCTGTGTTAAACATACTCTATTCCAAATTGCAAACAAAATAATTTTAACCAATAGAAACCTGAACAAGTGTTTACATCTAAACTGACCTCCTTTGAAAATGTGAAATTTCATAGCCTGTTCTTAGAAATGCCTGTTTTCTCTATTCGTTTGTTAATTTGTTGGGAGACACGGGGGAGGCAATTAGAACAGCGTTGGCGGACAAAATTGAACTTTGATTTTTTAGGAAAGAGACTGAGGCATAAAAAAAAATGTTCAGAAAATTACCCTGAAACTTGTAATCGCATTTCATAAAACGCCTCCATCTTTCTTATAAAACAGAATAATGACGTTGGGGGAGAGGGCGGGGAGCTGTGATATGGTTTTGCTTAAAGAACCTGGATAGTATTAAAAATACTAGTATTAAAAAAGTGAATATGTTACTTCTAACGTGATTAACCAGTGGTCATTCAACCGATGGCCCGGCCTACTGTCAACCAGGATCCAGCTCTCTCTGCTTGCTGTTTGCAGTGATAGATCATCATAATCTGACCAGATACACGAAATGAATGCATGAAACAGATGATTATGACATCTTCTAGAATATTTTGATCCTGAATGCCCGGGATGGACTTTGTATAAAAGCCGCGAAAAAAAAATCACGAGCTTGCAGATTATCAGTTTAAGCTTTCCCCAGGCCCGCTAAAATCAATTTCCATGCCCTATAAATAGTACCTTTTTTTTTTTTTTTTGGTATTTTTGCTGCTTGAGAGCACATTTGTTGGCTATCTGCCATAGTCAAGGTCAAGATACTCTTGGTTTGAGAGAAAAAGATATGGAGGTCACATATAGGCCCTCAAGAACCCGGAAGTGACTCTGTGGGAGCCATTATAATGATGGGGAAATGAGCAAAATGTCAGAAATGATATGCTCTGAAAGCCAAGAAAAGGCAACAAAAGACACAGAGGTCATGGAGAGAGGGTTAGTATGCGACAAAAGCTGTTCTGAGGCTAAAAGCCGAATGAAACATTGCCCAGGTCAATTGGTCCCTGAAAGCACAAACACATGCGCTCGCGCGCGTGCACGCACGCACAAACACACACGCACGCACACACACACACACACACACACACACAGACACAAAGAAAAACATGAAAAAAAAACTTTTTGACATCCATGTTGTTGTTGTTGTTGTTGTTGTTGTTGTTGTTGTTGTTGTTGTTGTTGTTGTTGTTGTTGTTCTTTTTACTATCTTGCTATCTACTTTAGTATTTGTAAACCAAATCTAACCAAATCTGGCATATATCATTTTCACGAGACAGAAAGGAAACAGTGCACGGGACGCAGTGGCTCAATGGGTATGGCGTCTGCTCATGGAGAAAACAGGCCGGGATCGACTCGCGGGTTCTGCATCG